>VWYH01006318.1:18277-45499 GCA_013399365.1 Pampusana beccarii | reverse complement strand
AAGAGGTTCCACTTAAATTTGAGAAGAAACTTCTTCTCAGTGAGGGTAACAGAGCACTGGAACAGGCTGCCCAGGGAGGTTGTGGAGTCTCCTTCTCTGCAGACATTCAAAACTCGCCTGGACACCTTCCTGTGTAACCTCATCTGGGTGTTCCTGCTCCGGCAGGGGGATTGGACTGGATGATCTTTTGAGGTCCCTTCCAATCCCTAACATTCTGTGTGATACTGTGAACTTTCACAAATTTGCATGCAGCCTTGTGAGATGTCCTCATTTGACAGATGAGAAACTAAAGTAGAGTAATTTGTCCCTAGAATGCTTAATGATTCTGAGTGGTTGAGGTTCTACAGTTCCTACATACTTCATTTTTTCCCTCTTCTGATCTGCATTTATGGTGGCTTTTCACTTGTTACTTTACAAGACCAACAGCCCTCCTCATCTTTGTGCCTTGTCAGTGCTCAATAAACAAAGCAGGATGATAGAAGATAGTATTTTCCCACACAGATTGAGAAAGAATTTGCGGTTCTGGCCATCTTTCCAGGCACATGTCAAGTATTAGTTAGTTAAACAACAGTTTGGGGAAGAGAGAAAATTTGGACTCTCAGTACCTTTTCTTTGCCTCCAGTTTTTCAAAACAGTTCCCTAGTCCAGGCCATGCAACACACAGGCAGATTCAGTTCACAAGGGAGTTGCTTTAGGGACTATCAGCTCTCCAGCCCACAAATACATGTATTTCTGTAGACTAAACATAAGAGATATGTCTCTCTAGCATTGCAAAGCCAGTTCAGTTTTCAAAGTTGACTGTCCTGGAGGCTCCAGTCTCTGTGCAATGTTAAGTGATCCAAAATGCAGAAAGACAACATGTCGTTTGTATTATTATTTATTGTATTCCAAACATCCAAGTTCGGAGTATAAAAGCCTGAAAAAATGCTTAAGCTTGCAATATCCGTTCTGGGTCAGGCAAATGGCCTCATACACTGAGAGCACTTAGGGTCAGATGCCTAAGAAAAAAAGAGAAGATGACAGTGAGAGTCTTAGGGATGCCTCTGCAGAATAATCTTCCAGCATCTCACTATTCATGGTCCAGGGACCTGAGAGTTAGTCTTCTTTTTTTAATCCTTGAGGTATTTTTCCTTCCATTGGTTGTCCATCACTTTAAGAACCACATAGACTTTCAATGTCCCCTACCTCCACTGGTAGGAAATTCCACAGCTGAACTATAAATGAACAAATATTTTATTCTCCTGCTTAAGGCCACTTACCTACCAGTTTTGTCTTTCCTGTACAAGCACAGCTTGTAGGAGGATCTGTTCCGTGATCTTCCCAGGCACAGATGTGAGGCTGACAGGTTGGTTGTTTCCACGGTCCTCTTTTCTACCCTTTTTAAAAACAGGTGTGATGTTCCCTCTTTCCCAGCCAGCAGGGGCTTCACCTGACTGCCATGACTTCTTGAGTATCATGGAGAGTGGCTTGGCAACTACATCAGCAAATTCCCTCAGGATTCCGGGATGCACCTCATCAGCTCCCATAGATTTATGTATGTTCAGGTTCCTCAAGTGGTCACGAACCTGATCTTCTCCAGTCCCTGTCTTGTGGTCACACTCCAGCTTGAATTTATGAAACAAAACGAACAACTGGAAGTAAAAAAATAAAAGCTTTTGTGTTTTTAATGGTGACTAAACTATATCAACATTTAAATGACCTCAAAGAACTACATGTGATGGAACAAAGCTGATTTAGAATTGTTAAAAGATTCCGCATCCTAAGTTACAAACATTTTGGATGGTGCTGAGCCACTTCGCTACCTACTAAATCAAATCAAGAATCCTACTTACTAAGTGGTGGTACAGTGTGTTCTAAGAGGAAGAAAACTAAAGAAAATGAAGCCTTAGAAATAATGAGCAGTGTCAAAAGGCATCTGAAAGTAGAAACAAACTGCGAAAAGAGACATCATTGAATAAGGTTAGTACATTGAGGATCTCCTGAAAGATGCTGAAGAAACAGTTTGTGAGAAGATAGCAGGGAGGGAAATGTTACTGCCAGCTTGGAAGAAGCTGCAGTATGACAGCCTCCAATCACATAGTTGCACAGAAGAAAGGTAATTACATGCAGACTGGGAAAGAGAGGAAAATGGGTATGATTTAATTATCTCAACAGAGCTGACTTTAGCCACATCTGAAGATAAATAGAAGAAAGGTCACCTGGAAAAAAAAAAAAAAAAGAAAGAAAAAAAAAAAAAAAAAAACAAATAAAAAAGAAAGGAAAAAGGAAAAAAAAAAAAAATAAAAAAAAAAAAAAAGTGAAGCTGCTAATAAGCAAAGGAAAATGGTAAACAACATTTTAAAAAATGAGGAATGGAGGAGTGGGAATAAAGAAAGGAAGAACTTCCAGTTCTTGTCCTTATTAAATGGGATTTTGTCAAGTTTAATTCTGTAAGACATTCAAACATAACAAGCAATCCACAGAAAACATAAAAACAAGGATCAGACTGCTGCAGAAGCTCATAACGTGCGTCATGATGCCTGGCCCTAAAATCAACCAAATGTTGGAGACAGGAGGAAAAAACTTTTAAACACTTCAGCAAAGCTGCCCTAAAGACTGCCTTGGACTTCCGTATCAGTAACTTGGAATAAGGGTTCTTCTTGCAAAGCCAGAGATATGTCAAGGATTGTAAGACTATCAAAGTCTACAGATAAATATTTGTGTTATGATCCATTGTTATGAAGCCATACAAAGTTTCACAGAGCAAATCACATTGGGATGGGAAACAATCAGATCAGACTGTAATGCAATTTACTTCATAACAGGAAGGTCGACCTGAGCTAGAAAGCAACACAACCAAGCCTCACTGTATTTCAAAATGCAGTTCAGATCCAGACAAAAAGAGCGGGTTTGTCCTCACAGCTCTGCTGTGCAGACAGGCTGAGAGAGTTGGGGTTGTTCAGCCTGGAGAAGGCTCCACAGAGACCTTATTGCAGCTTTTTTGTACTTAAAAGGGGCCTATGAGAAAGATGGGGACAGACTTTTTAGCAGGGCCTGTTGTGATAGGACAAGGGGTGATGGTTTTAATCTAAAAGAGGAGAGATTCAGGCCAGACATGCGAAAGAAATTCTTTACGCTGAGGGTGGTAAAACCATGGACCAGGTTTCCCAGAGAGGTGGTGGATGCCCCATCCCTGGAGACATCCCAGGCCAGGCTGGACAGGGCTCTGAGCAACCTGATCTGGTGAAGATGTCCCTGCTCATGGCAGGGGTGGCACTGGATGAGCTCTGAAGGTCCCCTCCAACCAAAACTGTTCTATGATTCTATCATGTGATTCTATGCCTTCTTGGTTTTGGGGTTTTCTTTTGAAATTTCATAGCCAAGAACTGAATCTCTTATTCTGCTACAAATCAACCTTACTCTTTGCATTTTGATCATTTTAAAGTGAATTTAGATGAATTTGACCAATAAAAGACATCTCACTTTTTATGGGGGAATCAATTGCAATAAAATATTACTACAGGTGTAGTCTTTCTCTGCTTTGTGTAATCCTCTCTGTGTGTCACATCTTTCTTGCAGTGACAGAGGAAATGATCAATGCACAAGTGGCAGGAATAGAGCCAGGATATGGCAGAAGGCAAGTGACAACATTTTTTAAAAAATAATGCATTAAGGGAGACCCAGCAAACAACCATAATTTACACTGTCCATAATGCTCACCTCAAGATGTTATAATGCACTTTACACTCACAAGAACTTGGCAGATAATGGTACTGGCTGCATATCAGTACTCTCAGTATCAATGGAGATTCTTACAAATTATTACACATCATTTTTTTTTTTTCCAACAACATGCTTTTGAGGAAACTCCTATCATTATTTGTTTTGTCACATTCTTCAAGAGATGGGTTTCAATGCTCTTTTCCCACTCTGTTTCCACAGCTAGCTCCATTCTTTTTGGAGTTGCTGTGACGTATTGGAATTCTTTGCTTTTAATTGGAAGGAGAGAGGGCTTAAATCTTAAATCGCATTCTCCAAAGGAATATGCCATGGGTTGGCCAATCATGATTTACAGGGATCGAATTAAGAAATTCTGTCAAACCTGATATACAATAAATTTGGGATTTCAAACACGGTGAGAATTTTAAAGACAATATACAATGAAGGTCATCCTGCCTTACTTTCTGAGCATCACAGGTTAAAGGACTTTATCCAGCAATTTCTACAGTGAGCATATAGAAGAAATACTTGGTGCCAAAGCTATTTTTCTTAAAGATACTCACTGTCATTTAAACATTCAAGTGATAAAAACATCTTCCACAGCCATTGGTAACAGTTCTTAGCAGTTCGTTAACATCTCTGTTCAAATGTTCCACTCCATCCTCAATCGGAACTGATATGTCATCAATTTCTAGAGACTGGATCTCAGACATAACTTGTTCTCCTAGATCAAAAAAGATGTACCATCAGATTTTGTTTCTTCTGTTGGTATATTCAAAAGTTACCTTCATCATCATTGTAATATTTCTATTTGTAAACTAATTAGGCTCAAGTATCACATCTGAAGCCAAACTTTAATTGTCTCACTTATTTTGAGAATGCTTACAAATTGCTTGATACTTCTGTTTGAAAACAGTGGCAAGATCTAGACAAAATATTCCAGCAGTGGTCTTCTCTGTTCTGTATATGACTATAACACTGCCTCTTCAGCTGGAATGCCTCTGATGGTAGATCCAAGTACTTTGTTTACCTTCAACTACACCATCACATTTGAGGTTTGCACTTGATTTGTTATGGATCATGTCCCAGCTCTTACCTCAGAATCACTTTTCCAGGAGACAGTTCACCACCACATGTATGGACTTTTTTTCTTTGGCATTCCCTATGACTTTATTAAGAAATAAATTATTCTGTATGCTCCTTATCAAGCTGTAGAAACCTATTTGTATATTTGTCCTGTCCTGCAACTTGCATGTTGAGAATTGCTTGTGTGTTCATTTTACGTTTTCATTTGAATTAATTAATAACCAGCTCAGAAGCACCAAGCCAAGACCATCAAGAGGAAATATCAGATGTTTGCTACTTTGTTTTAGGAAAATAAGAATAATGTTTTTATCATTCAATATATGCTACACTTACGCACATAGGAGCGTAGTCTCTTAACTAGCCCTTAAGCAATTAAAATTTTTTAATAGATTAAACATATCTGGTATTATCGCTTTCCTGGAGACAGTCTTTGGAAGTTAATAAACTTCTCCACTGAGCAATTTTGAAGACTAAGTTAAGTACTTAGGTATCTGCACTTCAAGATTTAGGATGTTTAGATACTACTATTACTTGAAGTTTAAATATTGTTATGAAGTTTTTAAACTCAAGTTGGAGAAGAGGAAACAGCCAAAGAGCAGAAGAAAAACAGCCATCGGTCATTGCAGCTGAGATAAACAGAGACTGAATAACCAAGTTTTAATATCTTTTTTCCTGGCAAGATTCTCTGTTTTTAATTTGCTAGACCAACTTGTTGATTTTTTTTTAAATTTTTTTTTTAATATTTGCCTGTCTGGAAAGAGATGCATATGAACCTCGGGGAAAAGAAGATGTACTTAAAACAGTAGCACAGCATAAAATGTTCAGACACTGGAAAGAAATGACCTCATCCTATTTTTGCCTGATTTGGCTGGTTGTAAGAAGTGAGCCGGCCATGAATCTGTTCCAGGAATTCTTTGGAGAACTCAGGTACACCATTAAGAGGTGTAATGCAGTTCCTCTTCCTCCACATTAATATAATGGATATTTTGGAAAGTTTAAAATGCACAAAAGTTAAAGAAAACTATAAAGTTAGTCTTTCCATAGAAACATTAACCACATCATAAAGGAATATATCACAGTGTGCACCGTAAGCAGTAAGATAAATTATCCAAGACATTTTTTTGCAGTAGGGAAAATTATGAACTAATTAGATCAAATAAATTCACTCCTGAATGGCCATAGTCTTCCTAAGGCACTATTTAGCAAGGATATTTCTTTTAATTTATCTTCTAAGAAAAACAAAGGGAAAATCTGCTTTCACTTAAAAAATGAAACTAAAACGAAAAGGATCTAATCTAAAAGTTATTTTCTAGTGGGAGTGTCTCTGCAAGTTCTCTCTTCGTATTCTTGTTTTTTGTCCTCCAACATGCTTAGATAGGTAACCCAGACCTATGAAACTCCACACAGAATTCAGCTTTACTGAACTTTATGTCTTGACAGTCAATCTTGTCACATTGCTCCAAGCCTTAGCTTATGTATCGGCCTTCTCTTTCTTCAGTTTTAGTGAAAAGGCTGTATCCTTCTCCTGCTTCTCAGTAAAAACCTTCTCAGATTAACCAGGTCTACCTCTCAAGCACACTGTGAGAAGTCCACACAATATACTATTAAAAGCTGAAACAGACTTCCAAGTTGTAGTTATGCACATCCAGAACTAACTCATCTGCCCACACGTGTTCATTCCAGCACAAATCTCTTTCCCCACCAAGCAGGGACATAGATTTCTTCTTTTTTAAAGGAAATGAGAGGTACAGGCGTTCCAGACTGCAACGGGGTTACTTGTCTCCCTTTTTCTTGCAGTGAGGTGTAGGTACACATACACAGAGATAACCTCTCTCCAATGTTTTGAGAGAAAACACTAACAAGCAAAACATAGTTCCCAAAAAATATTCCAGGTTTGCAGCTCATACTTTCTGTCAAATAGACAAATGAAAATTTAGTTCTGTTCCTGGAGGGGTTTATTTGTGGGCTTTGGGTTGTGGGGTTTTGGTTTTTTGGTTTTTGTGGGGTTTGTTTGTTTTTAACCAAGACAACATTTTGTGGCCTCTTTACAAATGAAAAAAATGTTAGAAATTTAGGGGAAAAAATTGTAAGATTGGAGCTAAATTCTGATGACATTTCTTCAAGCCTAATCCGAAACAGTTTCATTAAACTCAGCCATGTTTCTCTAGATTACTGCAGTGTAAATGGAATTCAGTTTGGTTTCAAATGTCTAAGTGATGTTTGCAGCGTACACAGACACTTGCACAACCAAATGTCTTTCCTCTTGCAAAAAGGGCTTATGCCTACCGCAAGATAGTAGTTGAGTTGAAGGTAAAAGGGCTGCATAATCTGATCCAAAGTTTGTGTGACGAATTCTCGATGCACTTGCATAACTAGCTGACAAATTATAAGCTTTTTTTTTTTCCTGAGAGTTTTAAGTACCTTTTTCAGCACATCCTCATCTCTAATAGTGAAAACTGGTCTTTAGCCATGAGATACTGTGTGTAATGGAGGAGGTTTACATTATACATAAGGTTTCTAAGTTACACCAGCTCAGTAACGACAGTGAATCACCTGCTAGACTATAAATCAGAAAGCACTATGGTTTCCTCCAGAGAAAACAGAACAGTTTATGCATAATGTGTAGCGTTGTTACAATGTTTTTCCCAATGGGGCAATAAAGCAGTTCTGAGCAGTCACAGAAGGGAGGAAAGTGTTGCATTCCCTTTTTGCCTTTGCTTCAGAAATAGCAGCTGTGCCAAAGACATGAAGGGATTAAAAGTGTTCAAAAGTGGAAAAATGAGCAGAGTTAGTTTGCTATAATTCAAACTGTAAGGGAGGAAAATCATAGCTACCGTGTAGAGACGCAAGTATTATGAATATGAATGAGCGAATTATATATATAATTAATTCTACTGAGAAGTATAATTAGTTAATTGTATAATGCGAGGGAGATTGTTGCTTCCTATACACTCCTGAGCAGCAGGGTGCCAGGCACCTTGATACACCCTTCCAGGAATTTCTGTATCGTAAGCAGTTCAGTTGCTTCACAGAGATGCTCCCCTCTCTCCCTCATCTTGCAAAGGTGTAAGAGGGGGCATGGCAGCATTTCCACCTCTCTGTGGAGGTGCCATCATACCTCAGAAGGAGGCATCATACCTCGGTTTAGAGTTGGCAAAGCCATACCAAGGCGTTTTAGTGCTTAGGGCAGGATGTTAATTCGCCTTTCCCCCACTGCTCCTTCTCTACCAGGCAGATCCCGTGGCCATTAACGCTCTTGTTCTGCAGCCCTGATACTCCCTCACACATACCAAAGGACACTTTTGCGTTGTTCTGAATATAAGTCTTCTCCCCGGAAGATATAATGAACTCTAAGTTGTCCTGAGAGTTCAAACTACATTTTCTCAACTCTGGGAGAACTGTAAGGTCCTCAGCATTTTCAAAAAAATTACGCCTTGGACCTATGATGTACGTTTTTATGTAAATTCATGTGGTACTTTCCTGTACTTCAACCTTCTTTTGTAACATGTTCAGGCTTAAGAGACTATGAACAAGGTTCTACTTTCCTTTCAGCAAAACAAACCTCAGTTTGTTAATGTTGGACATTTAATAGGTCTGTTCTTGGCAACCATCTGGGGTTTTGTATTTTCTTTTAAGGGCTTAACAATAAAAAAAGTATTCCTGTGAGCAGTAATTTTTCTGTGGTATTCTCTCTATCACTGGTTTGTTGGTTCAGTTCAAGTATAGGCAAAAAAATGTAAGTGGAAAGATCTCAAACACCTTTTAAAGTTTGTTTCTTTACAGTACTTCAAAAGCAGAAAGTTCTGTTGATAGCAAAACCTCCTTAAGTACAAGGCTTAATAGTCAAAACCCTATATACCACAACACACTGACGTTAATTCTTGGTGTGATGGTGAAACAACTTACTTCAGTTTTGTGGATCTTAATTCGTTCATTACATGGAAATAAAGAAAATATTTTTGGCTTTACTTTTAAAGAAAAGTCAGGTCCTTGAACATAAAAAACTGCAACTACTTAGCAGATCATTCATGGTTTGAAACATTTTAACTATCCCATGATGATTTGTTTATGACGCACTCCATCATAGCTCATATTAGTACTTGAAGAGATGCTGTTCTCATTAGCAGAAAAGCATAAGTTAATTTTTTTTTTCTTTGCATATGTATTTAAAGGAGACATTTGGGCCTGTCAGCATTTCGCTCTTAGTGAATCATTGTCTTGGCTGTATATTGCTGCTCTAATTCTTCAAATGCTGCAAGAAGGCACCACAAGTTGTAACCTTCTAGGAAGGTGGCAAGCAGGAAAGAATTTTTAAGATAAATATCTGTGACAATAGGTGCAATCATCTGTTTGGAGAAGAGAACATCGTTTTGCTTGGTGTTGACTTTCTGTGTATCAGAGTGGACCACTCAATAATGGAAAGAGATCTCTGTCTCCGTAAGCCATCCAGTAACCAACAATACAGGACGAGCTAATTCTGCATAATTCAGAAGATTAAAGAATCTGAAATGTTCTGTGAGAAAGTGAAGCACAGAGTAGTAAGCAATAGACAGTATCCAAGTATAAAGTGGTTGCTGAGTAGTCTTGTTCTTTGTCAAAATCTATCCATTCTTACTCCACTGGAAAAAATCATAACATGGTTGGGAGGAACCTCTTCAGTCGGTGTACTCAGGCTTTGAGGAACCACTCAGGGAGGTTTATTTCATAAACTGGTTAAGCTCTGTCTTAAAATTTATTCCTATTTCAGTTCTGATCCTCCTGTTACTATGGAATGATCATCACACAGCTTCATTCTTCAAATACATAGATACTTGCTTCTGTTATCCAGCTTTACAAATGCATTTTAATTCTCTGAAATCAACCCTGAATTTCATAGATTTGTAGAATCATTGAATACCAGGTTGGAAGGGACCTCAAGAATCATCTGGTCCAAACTTTCATGTAAAAAGTAATTTTAAAAAATGTTCCAATGTTCTTTTTAGCTGAAATTTCTCTTTTTCTCAGTTATTCCTTCCCAGCTCATTTACAAGGAGCTGTGATCTATCCACTGAAACTCTGCTTTGCTAGGCCAAACATGGAACAGGGCTATTATCTGGGGTGGTCTGAAGTCTTGCATCTCAGATGTATACCAGGGCTGGGTTATGACTCCTTGCTGGGAAGAGACCACAATCAGAGACAGGTTTCCAGGGCCTGGGTCAATGGCATCAATAGTTTCTTCTCTCTGGTGGAAATATGTTGTCCAATATATCATTGGATTATGTTTGTTGTTTTGAAATTCTTTACTGAAACCCAGATAAGGGAAATTTATTGCATCTTCTTTCTTTAGCAAAACCCAGAAATCTTATCAGAGAAATGGCTCCGTTACTGAGTATTGGGTTTTGAAGGATTCCGGGATTTTTAGGTGGAAGAGCATGGCCTGAACCAGTGGGTAGATGTTCAGCTCCCAGCCAAATAATGCAGATGACAACTGCTTGAGTGTGTTGGGAAAAGAAAAGGGCAGAGGAGTGGGAAGTAAATGAAGTCCTGCCAGGTAATTACCTCTCCAAAGAAAATATTTTTTCTCCTTATTAGCTTATATGGTAACTTTGACATTTTTTGATTGATGCCTCCGTATCTCTATATGTCTTTTTCTCTATTCCATAATCCCTCTTTCCCACTTCCTGTTGACTGCCCTGGCACAAGTCATTGACAGGTGTTACTATAACTTTAATCGCTGAAGTATTTTATGTGAGGAAGTACAAAATCTGGTAATGTGAACCTAAAGCCTGACTGCAGTCACAGTGCTTTACAATTAAAACAAGGTTGACGAGGGAACAGTTTTCTCTCAGCTCACAGTCTGCACAGAGTCTACATTTTGTAGCTAGCTACAGCCTTTGTCAAGAGAAAGCAGATGGGGATGTCATGATATTTTCATAGTGAGAGTCCAAAAACCTCTAAGACTAATAAAAATAAAAAACCTCTAATGATATACAGTCTGCTAATATTTCTCCTGCTGTGAGACACAGCTTTAATTAAATATATTCACAGTTAACTAACTGCAGATTGGAGGGAGTACTGGGACTGAAAGGTCGCCAATGAAAAATCAACAATGACAGCCAACAGTCACATCAAAAAAGAAAACAGAACAACAAACCTGCTTCTTGGGCACTGCCTGGGAAAAGAGGCAATTTCTCATGGATAATCTTCAAAGTACTCCCCATTTCTGCAATTTATTGCATAAAACAGCAATCAAAAATAAATAAACATCAGCAGCAGTACCCAGGGATGCCAAATTTCAGATGATGGAGGCTTCAGCGGCAGGGTAGAAAGGGTTCCCAAGATAGTCTGGCTCCGCTTTGAAACATCACCTTGCACTCTCTCTCTTTTGTAGCTTCCTCTTGAGACCAGCCAAACACAGTAGCCTTTCCTCCAGAAGAATTTTTGATATGCCAAGGAGTTACTCCCAAAGGGAATGAGCCTTCCTTAGGGACCAAAAAGGGCATCTGGTACAAATCAAATCCTGGATGAGAGAGCAGGAATATTTTGCCTTTACTGATACTAGACTTCTGCAGCTTCCAGGGAACAGAATGGGGCACAGAATGCCAAGTCAATTAAGCAGCACTGTTGTTTCCTCTAACTCCAGCAGGGAAGTTTGTTGTTGCAAGGCAGAGACTCCTGGAAGACAGTAGTTCCTTGCTATGTGACCTTGGGCAAGATTCTTCATATTCTCAGACCTCAGTTACCTGGCAAGGGTGTTGAAATCTTAATTAACATGGGGAGACATGAAGGTGACTGCGGAAAAAATGCAGTTTTGTTATTATTACTTTTACATTTGGACTAGCTGATGCATCTCTTCTATTGATTGCTTTCCAAAACTGTTTCAGTTTTAAAGAAAATGCAGTAGCTGTTTGAATATTCTAATTTATAAAGTAAGAATCATGCTACAGCTCATCTAGTCAAATCTCAGGGATTGTTGAAAGAAGCAGTCAGGGCTCTCATCTCCTCTACGCTCAAGTGCTGCCTTGTGCTCACGCGTTTCTGAGTGCTCCATGAGCTGGTGGTACTCACTAAAGGCAGGAAAAATGACATCTACCCACATGAGATGCTGGAGTTAGAGAAGAGACTTGGCTCAGTCTGATCAGATGCGCTCTCAAAACAGCACATAGTGAACAGCAGGAGGACATTTCCAGGGAGCTGGTGTGGGGTGGAACAGGGAATGTCACCTCCAGCCTGGTCACAGTGAGATCCCACTTGTCCCATCTCAGCCTTATCCACTAAACCTCCCCTCTGTCCAAGCAGACATCCCCACAAATGATTCAGTTTTCAGATAAGGAGCACAGGGTCAGTAAGTGTGACTCTTTTTCAGAAACAAGGGGGAACCTTCAGAAGTTATCAGCCCTTAAAAGTCAATAGCAGTTAAAAACAAGCTCACATATGCCTGTTTGGCACCCCATGGTTCTGGAAGGCATTTCTCGTGCTTTCCTTTGCTTACTTCTTTCAGAACTCTTTCCAGAGAGACAGGCTGGATTTTTTTTATTTTTTTTAAAATTTAATTTAAGTTATTTCACTGAAAACTGGATGTTGTCCCTAGTAGAAGGGACTAGAAGGAAAAATTGCTTCAGCAGTTGTTTTGGTTCAAGGCATATTCATCGTCTCTTATCATATTTGTAAAGTAAAATTTTCCCAGCAAAGGAGAAAATATTCTACCTCATCCAAGCCTCCTCTGATCTTACTTGTTCCTTGAAATTCAAACTAGCTCCTACAGCTGCTGATGAATCAGATTAATAAACCTACAGTGCACAGGCATACTAACACATGAATACTTTTCTTTGGTTCTAAATTAAGACTTATAGCTGGTTATCCTGTGGTATTTAAAAATCAGAAATTGTTCCTTCTCGTTATCTCCCTTGCTTTTAGAAGAAGCCTGATGAGAACCGAACTATATTTCCTTGAAATTCTTTATTTTTCTTCTGCTTGTTCCCACCCTTTTTTGGAATCCTCTGAAGTTGGAACTTGTCATATTTGTTATATAATAATTGAGTAATCTTCTATTTTTACCATTCTTAATCCCTATTTTTAAGGTTCAGCCACTAAGTGCCATAAAGAAAAAAAACCAAAAGTTCTAGCTTGGGAATAGACACATTGAGTTGATAAGTTGAAAGGGCCTGTCAGGCAACATTGCAAAGACAATTCTATGCTTCACTTTAAAATAGCAGATCTAGGAGGTATTACCAAAATGCCAATTAACATGTATTCAAACTAACTAAGGGAACAGAAGGCACGTGTCCTTCAGAGATCTGGCCTGTCATCTTCAAACCTGTGTTTGAAATTAAGTTTAATTAGCCCCAGAGGATAAATCAAGACATTTAGCATTTCACTAAAGCCATCACAAATCCCTTGGAAGGGAGGAGCTAACAAACATATCCCCAAATTAAGTACTTCCGTCTTTTAGCAGGGAGGGAGCAGACATTTCCTGACCCATATTAATAATAGTGTAACTTCAGCTTCAGCAACAAATATAGTATGTTCTCCAACTATGTGTGTAATAGCTCAGGTCCACTGGAAGCTGCCCAGTCGCCCTCCATCCTCCACCCCAACCCAGATGGTGCTCTACCACTTGTCAGATGCTACAAAGTCCTCGCTCTGAACTAGGGAAAATCAGAAACAAATCATAGAATCACAGAATCATTTTGGGTGGAAGAGACCCTCAAAATCATCAAGTCCAACCATAACCTAACTCTGGCACTAAACCATGTCCCTAAGAACCTCATCCACGCATCTTTTAAACACCTCCGGGGATGGTGACTCAACCATTTCCCTGGGCAGTTTGTTCCAGTGCTTGACAACCCTTTCTGTGAAGAAATTTTTCCTAAACAAAGAAACAAAGCTAACCAGTATAGCCCTTACACACAAAGCGTACTGTAAGACTACTGTTCACATAGGTATTACCAAAGTCTTTCTCACAGAAAAATGGAGTTGATCTGTCGATCGGTTCCTGCAGCAGTTTCTCTGCAGGAATACATCAACCAGTCACCTGGCGATCTGCCCTTACGCCTTTTCCTACTGTTGGAATGCTCTTTTATGAGTGTTAATTGCACATGTTTCTGGAATCTGAGACTTTTCTGAGGCAGAATTCATTCAGGACAGAACCAAGTAGCCACAATGACTGGGACCTTGAAATCCTGTTCATTTCTGTGAGAACTATAGCATTTTTAGGCATACGTGTATTTTTTTATTTTGCTCCCTTTTTCCTTTTTTAAAAAATTATACAGTCTCTAAACTTCCAGTGGTAAATCAAAGTAAAAAACCCAACCAAAAACCAAAACAAGCAAACAAACAAAACCACAAAACTGACACTGAGCCTATTAATACACACTTTGTAAAACAGGATGAGTATAATTTTAAAAATATATGGGAGATGTTTCTAAATGCTGCAATGGCTGTGAGATCAGGAAGGTTACAGTCTCACCCATGAAGCAGGACAAATACTGAGGCTGTTTGCTTGTATAAGGATGAGCCCCATGCTGCTCTGGTAAATTATTCCTTGTTCTCCAGCTGATGAGGTAAAAGCAGGAACAACAACATTGACCAGGTCAGTGCTTCCAGCTTCATTGCCCCTTCCATCAGTGAGGTGGCTCATTGGCCTCATGCGTTAAGAAGCTGATTTACCTTTAAAGTACACAGAGTGACAGAGATAATCCATGAACAGCCCCATTCTCTGTGCAGCAGGGACAGAAGTACAACTGGAGGCAATAATTTCATTAGTTGTCCCAAGCATTGCTGTACTTGCTCCCTTGGGGACCTGTGCAATTTTCAGTAGGTTCATGGACAGCCAAGGGAAACCATACACAGAAATGTCTAAGGCATCTGAATTTCATTAATATGTTTGCTCTGGATAAAACAAGTTACAGGGTTTCACAACTAAATGCATCTAGCTAATGCATGGCTTTATAGAAAGTATGGGAAGCTTTGTAGCATTTAAATGCAATAGTAGATTGGGATTTTATTTATAAGGTGACTGGAATGCTGTGATTGCAATCAGAAGGGCCTTTTCCTTTTTGAGCAGGCACATTTTGTAAAAAAATGGTTAACATTCATTTATTCATAGCCTCAGCTACTATGATCCAGAATGACTCATGTTTACAAGCATCTGCATGATTCTCCGAGCCACTGATTAACTTTTATGGAGCTTTTGAAAGGTGCCACAATTTACAAATTTTACACTAATATGAAATAGGTAACAAAATCACCCTTAACTACAGGCACTACCACTTTAAACTGAAGCAATTCCATTAACATTACAATAATGCTTTCTTGGATTCACAATGTGATGAAGCATAGGTCAGGGGTTTACAGCCTCTGCCCACCCAGGATGGGTCAAAACAGCCCTTCCATTTTTCAAAGCCTATTAATAATTCATATTAATGCACTGAGCATTCATTTGTTGTATCCAGCTTCAAAATCAGGGTAAATTTAGCAGTTGTTCAGATAAACATCTGTAGCTCTTGTTAAAATAATAAAAACAAAATTTGTTTTCTTGAAAGGTCAGCCTAAATGCTGTCTTCTGTCTGCCTTATTCTCAAAGATGGGATTTCTTTAGAGAAACAATTCATGTGAAATTGTTTAGTGTCTTAAATTTCCAGTCCCAAAGCTACCAAGACTGTCTCCTGGCTGAATATACCTGGCTCTCGTACAGATTTTCTGATTTGTCTCATGCATTAGAAAGAACTCTGCAATTGTTACCATTATATTTAATTTTTTTTTAAAGCATCAATACTTTAAAAAAATTAGAAGGACAGGTGCTACTTTGAAAAATAGGCATTTGTATTGTGTGCTCTGCTTAAACATATTGTGTATATTGAAAAAAATACAGTGTGTAAAAATAACAGCTTGGCTAAAGCTATATATACAACAGTGATTTTTTTTTTTTTCCTGCAGCATAACAGTTTATGGCTTGTTAGTCATAAAACCATGGCAATTTACTCCTCACTTGCAGACACTTAACACTGGTTATCAAGTCCATCAGCACCCTTCAGCAGGCAGGTAGAAACCACAACAGAACCAATCATTTTTAATTGTACGACTAGACTCTCAAGAATCTTGGCACAAATTTCGAGGTAAGGATTCCTGTGGTCTCAGCATCACATCTGCACTGCACTCCACTGAGTGTACAGAAAACAAGTTATCTTGCCTCCAGAAAGTGTCAAGCTGTAGTAAGTCAGAGCTTGACACGGGCTAATTGCTCCTGCTGAGAATCTGAATACAGCCTGAGAAACAAGGGAAGCTGTGTTAGTTCAGCTCTCTTATCTAAATCACACTGGATGTTTACAGGATCCAGACACCCAGCCTAGGTCTAGACAAGTGAATCTTTGCATAGGATGGTCACAACTCCTTGGCTGCCAGAAAGTCTTTTTTACTTTCATCCTTTGTTTCATTGTCTCCAAGCTAGACTAAGATGTTAATGCCTGTTTGATTTATAGGGTTTTTTAAATGTTTTTGCATATGAAATACTTTAAAATATTTCAGATTATACCAATGGAACAGTATGAGAGAGCAGTATTTTTCTATTTTTGTTCTTATTTAAGTTGTCAGCTTAACAGGCAAGAAGGAAGTCTAGTACCAAGCCCATAGGGATCTTGATCTGATGAGAGGTTTTTAAGCATTATTGCTGTACAATTAATAAAATAATGTCTGAATCTTTTTGAAATTCTGGAACTGCTGACTGTTAGTTAATTTGTATAAAGGATAACAGTCTTAGAAGGCCAAACGGACCAGACCCAGTTATTTTAGTGTTATTAGTAGATGGAATAAAGGATCCATGGATCTGTTACCAATCCTAGCATAGTTCAGTGGTGCAGCATTCCTATTGCAGTTCATAACTCCTGTTCAAACACCCCAAATATACATCCCATTTCTGTCGTAGCGTATAAATCAAAATATTTCTGGCAGTTTCCTGTTTCCTTTTCAAGGTAGCTTACCAAAAGGAAATGCAGCTTCCAAACCATCTTTTGTCCCTGGTATAGAGTACATGCTTGGGGAACACCTTCAGGATTCCTGTTTAATAGTCTTTTTAAATACATGCTGTGAGCAACAGCTAACACCATGTTGGTAGCAAAACTGTTGGTGCACAGCATTCTGGGATGATGACTTAACTAAACACAGCTAAAACTGAAGTATCAACACAGAAAAGGACTTTAATAGCTATTCATATCAAATAATTATGCATAAATAAGTTCATTTAGTGCAAAGGTCTTGCGCACATTAGAAATAGACAACATAATGTACCATATCTCCATTTGTCAGTTTAGATAACAATTAAATAAGCAGAGAAAATAGAAATAAGGATATTCACTAAAATAATGCGAGTCGAATGGAAGTTCTTTATTACTTCATTGCTTAGCTTATTGCAACCTACTAACCACGTGATCAAGTGCTATGTATCAAGAACACAGATTAAAGTCAGGATGCTGGAGTAAGAATTGGATCTGTATTTGAAAGCTAGAGGGTGGAATGCTCCCTTGTTTTGTGCCTTCTGTGTTTAAAAGGCAATATTTTATTTGGCTCTAACATGAAATAACCAAAAATTAGCCACCTGGAGCGGAATGCAAGCATCAGCAGCATCAGTGCTAGTTTTTAGTTTGCAGAAAAAAAATAGAGGTCAAAGTGAAAAGTTAAAAGAAGTACAAAACTAACTTTACAGGGATGTGGTACACTTAATGCATGCCCTTCACAATTCTCTCTGTGGAAAAGAGCCAACACAGAGCATCCTCAGAGTATAATTCAACAGTGGCTTTTATACAGTTGCCTATTTCTGGCATGGTAGGTTGAGGCAGTATATCCAACCAGCTAGCTGCAGTTCAGTACTATGGGCTCTAGGTGATAAATTATTGTCCACTGGTATTATTCCAACTCAGTGGGAACAACTTTGGCCAGAACTTCTGCTACCAACTGCCCACAAATGTATCCTAAATCATTACCAGATTATCTATCCTTAATGGGCAATCTGTTGACCTGAGCAGGCAGCATGTAATTTGTCTGCATAATATTCTGAGTCCATCTGTGTGACTGATAACACGAGCTCTTCAGATTTTTCCAGTCTATTTCTGGGCTGTTCCATGAAACAAGTAGACTGTCTTTGTGAGGTACAGTTAATTTAGGTAAGCTGAAGTTTAGAAGGTTTATCTGTCAAGTATATAATCAATTTTTTAGCTGGGGTGTAAAATACCATGCAAGTTTGTTAATGGAGTAAAAATATTTATAATTATATTAATAGGAGGTGATGATATCCAGTGGCCAGGCAGTCACTTATCCTTTAATGTTCTTATTCTGATGGCATCTTTTAATGGATTGCTTCCTAAGCATATCAGAAAGAGTAAATCCGACAAAAAATCATATAAGTAATTTGTGCCTCCTTGGAGACGTGGGATTGGTACTGAATCGTGAATTCAGGAAAAAAGCTGTATAAAACTAACAATGATTGATGGTCCATTTGTCTTTGTCTTTTATTTCATTGATCAAAGTCAGTTCAGAACACCATGGATTTTGACAGATTCACAACAGAACATTTGATCCCTGAGGTTTTCATAAACTTTGCTGGACATGACCTAGGGAAACAATCTTTTTTTAATTGTGGTACTAATAATCAAATGTGGAAATAAAAGGATAGTTGTTGATAATGTTCCAATTTAAATAAATAAGTTGGATCCAAACCAAATATCTGAGATCTGAAATAGAATAGGAACTAAATAGCACAGCTGAACTCATGGAAGTACTAAGATCCATGCTCTCTTCCAAATCCTTACAGAATTCTGATTTCCACTCATGTGTGCATCCTGCAGATTACTCCCTGTGAGGCCAGAATCACCAAAGACAGAGATTAGTTCTATCAGCAACTAGGAAACAGCAGTTCTTTAATTCTAGCTGTAATTATAATTATTTTTTTTAATAGGACCTTTTTGGTTCAGTCTCTGGGATGCCAGTGTCTATCACAGTAGTCATGTATTCGGTGCCATGAAAAATGAAGTTTAGGCCAAATAGGATAGCTCTGTAGTAGCTGTTTCAGTTAACTCAACAGAGACAAGTTTAAAAAGGGCCTCAGTGTTAAACAGCTCACCTTCCAAACCACGTCTGCTTATCCGTTTTTGTTTTGACGGTGATTTATGGCTGTGATTCTTGCATAGCAAAGTAACAGCAATGCTGCCCTAGGCCATATGTTATGAGACTTAAAGCAAACACGGCTGTCTAGGAGTTGTCTTCCACTGTGTTACACCACAGATGTGATTTCTATAACAAGACCAAATGCATATATATGACATACATGCTTAGCTACCTCAACTCCTCATCTCCTCTCAACCTGCTACTCTTGTTTCCACTCCGACACTCCTTTTACTACCTTAAAATATGGAAGATGCTCAGCATCCAGAATAGAGGAGGCTCAGTCCCAGCATAAATGACATCTCTTTCATCCTTTATGTCTTTTCCTTGGAATATAGCTCCTTGCACACTTCCACATAAGAAACTAGCTTGCCATGTCATGGGAAAAAGGGTGATGCCCAGCTTGCATCAAACAGTGGAGGCCAGACCCTCAGTATAGAAGCACCTGGAGTGGAATTGAGAATTTAAATGGGTTGTAAAGGTGCTGAGAGACCTTAATCAGAGCAGTCTTCCCATTGTGATAGGTGCTATTTTCATGACAGGCATCAGCCTCTGCTGGAAAGAATCTGCACTTTAAGAATGATGTGGCAGACACACTGCCCATGTCTGATTTGCCTCCTCTGTAACCCCAAGAGGGCAGAATGAGGGAAGAGCAGGAATTTCCAAGACAGCCATAAGCTTTTTTGTCAACTGTTGTAAAAGTGTTTTGGTTTTTTTCTGTTTTTGTTTTTGTTTGTTTGGTTTTTTTGTTTTGTTTTTTATTATTATTTTTCATTTGTTTTAAATGGATAAATTTCAAATTGTGTACCATGTGGGATGTGCAGAATGCATCCCTCTTCATAGTGTACAAACGCAGATTCCAAACAAACCTATTTTAAGATCATACATTTTAAAAGCAAGGAGGAATGCATTTGACTGATCTCATACAGTCCTCTTCCTAGCATGGGACACAGGGCCTTAGCCCAGTAACTCCAGTATGCAGGCACAAATGATACTGGAAATATTCAAAGTTACAAAATTTGTGAACTGACATTTACTTCTGTTGCATCTGTACTGTGAACAAGCTTGCAATTATCTTTATTCAGTTTTCTTGGTTAGTTAAGCTGCCAAGAAAAGGCAGTAACATCAAAGTCCTTCATCACCTTGTTAAAAGATGACATAATGACTGACAGAGATACCAGACTGTTCAGCAGACTAGCATCAGCAAAGGGTACATTCCTATTTAAATGGATTTCTATCATGTTATCCAAGCTTTCTTGAGAGCCTTATTCTGCCCTCCCTGCGTGCAAATGCTTTTATAGAGACAGATAATTTCTACAATGTTTGTCCATACACAGGTAGTTTAGAAATCACTAGAACTACTATGAGGCTTGCTTGCTTGCTCTATACACACGGTGCAAAAATTACAAAGAACATGGGATATGTTAGGCATCTGCAGAGGACTCAATAAGCTGTCGTCATAGAACCATTAAAATTCTGGCTAAAACTGATACAACTGACAAAACTTTCACTACCTTGCATAAATCAAGGACTCACCCAGTGACATTAGACAGAGTATCCTGCAAAGTTGCCAAGCGTGTAATACTTGGCATCAATATGAAAAAAACCTATATATTAATTAATACGATTTGGTCCCAATTTCACTTCCTTACAACATTCACTAGTTATATAATAATGACACGAATATTATATACTTCCCTGCCCCTCATGGAAGGATCATTGAGTTACACAGCCATAAATCAAGGGCATTGTTGAAGTGGTAAGTGGGAGGAAAACACATCAGGTGCAGAATAGAGCAGAGCAAGATGTCTAAGACTCCAGAAAGCTGTCCTTGTCCAGAGAAAGGAAGCAATTACCTCAGCACTCTGCAGACAGACAGACAGACTGTTAGTCACCCGGACTTTGTCAGTGTTGGTGCAGCTTGTTTCAAATTCTCTAGAGATTGAGAGTCATTGCTCAGTAGAGACGTGCCTATTTAAACTGTTTTATTTGTAAAAGTAACACTTCTACAGCTGGGAACAGTAGAAATAGTTAGGTAGCTAAAATACACTCAGTATAACAGAAAACAGATGTTATATGAAGTAGATGTATTACAAGACCCAGCTGTAGGATCAGGGGACATCATCTACATTAAGCATTGCCAGGTTCATATAGTTTCGTACATTATCTCTAAACTGAGCAGTCATCCAGCTATCCCTATTGTGCTTAGCTTTCTGAAAATTATAATTTGGTAGATAATATTAATCATAGCAATAATAATTCCACTTGGAATTATTTGTGTGTCCATAACATGGGGCTGAAATAACCATAATGGAGGGAAATACCAAGAGACACTGTTCTGTGTTTTCAGTCTTACTCCTGGACTCCCTCCCTGCAAGGGAAATTCCGTGAATGCATTCCAGGTGTCCAAGTTCCACAATCTCAGCTCCTTGCAGTACGCAGTTGTTAGTTTCTTCTTCCTCTAGTCCATTGCCCTAAAATATGGTTATGTATGCACTTTAAAGTTCCCTTTTTCTTAGGTAAATGGCCAAATTCTGTCCTCAGTTACCTTAGCATAAATCAGTCAAGTACCTGTAGACTGACAACACCTAAATGAAAAGAATTGTTTCTGTCTGGTGCCACTGGTCTTAGTTAGGATTTAGGTAGTGCATAGACTTCATTATTGCTTTCAGCTGAGCAATAGATTTCCAAACATATGAGTATGAACCATGATTCAGTCATATACTTTCATTTAATTATTCTAAACGAACAAACACAATGTAGGAAGGATGTTTATGTTATTCAAAAATCTTAAAGAAGATCTTTAAGGCATACAATAGTCTAATTTTGAGACGGCAGCTGAACATTATTTAATAGAGTAATAAGCCATCTAGTGATGATGCACTGTTGATCCTGCAGTACATGCACACATCACATTTGCACTTTATGGATTTCAGACAGCTAGGAATGATCCCACCACTGTGAATCCACAGATGTGGGTTTGTATCAGTTCAGGTAATAACTTCCTTCTCTCAGACTAAGGGGAACAACCAAAGTTCTGCTTTCAAATGAAGAGATTTTCAGTTTTGGAAAGCAAGAACAACACACTGACGGAGATAAGCCTAGATTACATTTNAAAAAAAAAAAAAAAAGACGACCAGTTCCTAGGCTGCTTTTTTCCAGTAAGCCAGTATGCTTTGGAAAGTGGGCAATGCTTTTGGTACAGAGCCCTTTCATTTCATCTCGCTGTTTTGAACCATAATTTCCCTTGTTCTGGGTCTGAAAAGTATACTTTGGAGTGACTTGCCATGCACAGGTCAAGGTGTTTTTTTTCTCTCAAGCGTATGATCCAAGTGGGTGAGTTGCATTTTAACACATTCCAACCCTTTAACATTTTGTGGGAGTTAAAAACACAAGCACAGTTTTTTCTTAATTGTTTTGGACTACAGCAACACTGAGAAGCTGCAACTTGAAATCATATTCTTTTCATTTCTCAAAGAATATGTATAAAGGTATCATCACTCATAATATTTTATGGAGTGTGCAATCCATAGGTGTCTCCACAAATCAGAAAGTTGGAGGAAAGCTATAAAATCTATTTTTTTAATCACCATCCATTACAAGCCAGTAATCCCTCAGAGACTACAGTTAGCTACCTTGGAGGGAAAACAAAGTTTACCCTCCCCATTAGTTCCTCTTCGAAGTAACTTTACTTCCACTTAGGCTCTGTCCTAAGCGCAGCCACCCTCTGGGGTCTGTTAGTCCTTTGAAGAAAGGTGACAGCTCTGAGGGTGCTGAGGTGCTTCATACAAAACCTCACCAGCAGAAGCACATCTAACAACTGGAACTGTGGCCGCTGGAGGAGAAAATTGGTAACTGCCCTGTCTGTCCTTTGTAACACCCAGGTAGTTTCTTGGATCATTCCTCTAAGAACAACATCCCCTGACCAAAGAGAAGAGTCTACATACCCCAAATGGTAAAAGAGAAACTCCGACTTTCAGGAGAGCACACACTAAGCTGAACTTAGAGCTAGAACTAGCATTCAGTCTATCGCATGCAGGAATTATTATGAGTAGCTGCTCAGTTTTTCTTGCTAATTCCATCATATTGATAAGTAATTATTTAAATCCAAGAGCCATCTTCAGGATGCATCTCAGACTGGGGTAAATATTGAGGTAAATGAGGTTAAGAAAGCTAATTTTCTCTCTTTTTACCACATTTCAAAGTAGTCTAGCTTTGCACCAGGGACTAATTCCACAGTAGTTAACTTATGACTGCGTCAAAAAGTTGTTTCAAACTCTGCCAAGACATTTGAGAAATGAGTGACATCCAAATCTCTTTCTATCCCATTTAGCAAGAGTTCAGTTTTAACCTTGTTTGGTTGTGTAAAATGTTCTTTTCATGGTTTAAGTGTTATGATATTATTTTCATTTTACGTTTGGATGACTATTCAGGTAGTAGAAGATTGCCAAACCGAAGCATTAAAAATACATCTATGAGTCAGCTCCAAAGAATGCAATTGAAAAAAAAAAAGGCAATTAAAAAAGGCAGATTTTAACATTTAAATATCTAAGCTACTTTAAGAATGCTTTTGAGATTTAAGCTATAAACATGAGGTAGTCTCTGTTCTTTTTGAGGGAAAAATACATTAGAACTGAGACACTTACACTGTGCAAAATTATATGTGTTTAATCAAATTCAAGAGATGACAAGAGGTTAGTATCAAATGCCATGCAGACTTTCCATGAGCAACCCTTTCTGCCATTACAGTTCATTTAAGTCTTAGTATATTTATCCTCACATAGTTATCCCTTTGAGACAGTGTAGTAATCACAGCTGAGTTTCCCAATGTCTCACAACAAGTCTAGGAACAGAACTTTGGCATTGTTTACTCCGTGATAGTAATTTCTTCACGGGAACTCTTTTTCACATTATACAGTCATTTTGTTTTCAGCCCCACAGCTCTGGTTGAGACAGGACTTGTTTACAGTTTATTCATCAGAACTGCTGAAACCAAGGCACACAAAGAACTGCTCAGACAAAACTGAAGAAGTGCATCAGTCAGAACTAGATCCTAGGGACCTTGCCTTCCATACATACGTTTTATCTTCAAATCAAGCATCCTTCTTGCCACGACAGGTAACAGAAATCATCCAAAGCAAGATATGCCCTACTAAAATGCCTGTTCATTAATAATATCACTGAATAAATAAGATGAATTTCTAGCTGAAGAGCCTATTAATATTAATGTGTACAGAATCAAGGGTATGGAGGGAAACAAGTGGATATCTAAGAGACATTGGCTCTAGTTCTATGTCCTGTATAATTCTAGCGAGGCATGATGTCTGCTTGGAATTTCAGTTGTCTCTCCCAAAACAACAGGAATTGTGAAACTTGTCTGGCATTGAGAGGTTCTCTGGAAGATGAGTTTTAAAAGTGCCATACAAGGAAGACCACTGTTTTCAATTGTGAAGCATTTCCATGAAATGAATGTTCTCACCTGGGAGATAGGAAATACATACTCAAAATCAGACGGTGCACTTTTATGGACCTGGATTTCCCCACATCTCAGACAACTGGCCTAATCTCCAGATTAACAGCTTTACCCGTAGTATTGTTATTTAAATTGAATTCTGGAAGTGAGAAAAGACAACTTTATTGAAACTATAATTTCAGGAAAGATACTGGTTTCAGACAATAAATATTTCTTGCTCCTCTTTTACTACATTTTCCCTCAAAAATAAGAAAAAAATGTTCCAACAAACCTTATCCCATTCTTTAGCAACAGCAAGAGACTAATTTCTAATGATGACAAAGGGAAATGGCTATTCTGAAGCCACTCAGGCAGATACAAAAGTTGAAGTTAAATATACTAACAATAACAATAACATCCATCACAGACACCTCGAAGGGTTTGATTCCATCCTCACGCAGTTTTTTAACTTAACCGTTTTTCTGACAGTACTTAAGGATGAAACTTAGAGTGATATTTCCAAAGCAAAAGCCACAAACCTAAAGTTTCATTGTAAACAGTTGCTTTTCATGAGCAAGCTATCAAATTTATCAGTAAGGGAACTCCCAAATCACACCTACACACCACGAAAGCCTTTCACATCCACTTCAGTAGTTCAAACACACAAAGGGTCCAAAGAAAAGATGGCCCCAAACTACTGCCAAGATTTTGAAATAGACATGTGTTCATAAGAAATGTGCAGGGCATGTGTCCCCAACTTGTGCTGAACCACAGTAGTCCATGCCACTGTCTCTGCTCAGAAACATCTAGGCAATGCAGAAAGGTAGGGAACTATTGATTCACATCAGCCTCTGCTGATACACAATCATCTAATTCATGCTTGCACTATTAATCTATGTTTTCTTCAGCTCAGAGAGACTGTAGCATCACAAGTTAGCTATTACCATTGCTCCTTGAAGAAGACAGTTAAGGCTGAAGAAACAAAGTGCTTCCATTAAGATTTTTTGGCTTGTGTGATGCTTCTTTCAAACTTCAGTACCCATTCTTTTACTCTAAATCACCAAGCACACCCTCAAATCAAGCAGAAAAGCAAAACAACAACATAAAAATTAATTCATAACCACAGCAATATTTTATGTACAAGAAACGCAAAATCAGCAGAACATCAGAGAACCTTAAAGTATTGTCTTCTCTTCTACAACCTTCCTTGTCACTTAAATAACAAACCTATATAGGAAAAAGTGTTTCAGGACAATACAGAAGATGGTGATTTTGTTATCCCAAAGAAATGATGAATACTTACTTAGGAACAAGGGGTAATTAAAATAAATCCCTTTCTTTACAAAACAGATAGCCCAGTTATGAGGAAATATATCTACATTATTCTTGACTGATGAGCCAATAAAGAAGTT
This sequence comes from Pampusana beccarii, assembly GCA_013399365.1. Lineage (NCBI taxonomy): Eukaryota > Metazoa > Chordata > Aves > Columbiformes > Columbidae > Pampusana > Pampusana beccarii. The sequence continues at coordinate 19,717 of VWYH01006318.1, read as the reverse complement.
AAAGGAAGAACACAACAGCACTGAGTTTTTAAAGAGAAAGGAATATAGCACTTTGTCAGAAGAGCTAGTGAAAAAGCATGAGTTCCTAGAATCATGAAATCCTCTGGAAAACAAAGAAGAGAAATCAATGATAATATAATACAATCCAATGAACCATAAAGCCTAATATTAGAAAAAAGTAGGGCAATACTCTGAGCAAACTGAAAAAATTCAGGAAAATTATATCTAAAAGAAATCTAGCTACTGTCACCAGCAGCTTCCAGGGGATGAAAATTATCTTGTTCAGATAAAAACAAATAGTAGAATGCTATCATCCAAATCACAGGTGAGTAGCCTAGCCTTAGCAAAGAACCTGATAATATCAAAAAGAAAAGGTAAAAGAGAAATATAGCACAAATTGAACAAACTCTTAGGAAGGAAGTAAGGATATAAAACTGAACCCAGAGGAAAAAGAACAAAACAAGTGCACAAAGGATACCTTTACACACACACATGAATTGCTCTCAGCAAAATTCACAGGACAACTTTCCTCTTAACATTCTGTTATGGTGGGAAAAATAAAATGTTCAGTCAACTATCCCAATTTAGATATATAACTCACTAGAGGAAATTTCTTCAAGGCAATTGAAGTCCACAGGAACCAGTAATAACACCAGCTACAAAACAAAACAATGCTGATCCACAGCTGATCTCACCCAAGACAGAAAATGCTCTACCACTAATAGCAAAATATCCTCAACTGTGCAACTCACCTGCGCCAAAAATCAATAGCACTCTTATTCGTCTTCCCACATTTAAGCTTCCTGACTTTGCTACAAAGGGGATAGGAAACAGCAAAAATAGAAACACTATCCAGTTTTACCAAAACCCTGTCTCTAGATGAGGATTTGAGAGTGTTCAACACTAACACATCTCTGTGCTTTCTGAGGAGAACAGAACACAGCAGAGATTCTCCACACCACATCCTCGTTTGAGAGCTTGGTGACTGGACAGGAGTGAGTGACAGCCCTGGTCCTGGCTGAGGGACAGCCTGATTGACAGACTGCTTCCTCATAGAATGGGAAACTCAGCCTGGAAGCAGAATACAGGAGTTAGTCACACTGTTACTAACAAAGAAAATCTCACCTCTGACCCTAGCCACACCAAGGCAACAGGAGCTGATAGAAAAAAGTGCCTAAATGGGGATGTGCACTATATCACAGAATCACAGTATCACAAAATACTCGGGATTGGAAGGGACCTCAAAAGATCATCCAGTCCAATCCCCCTGCTGGAGCAGGAACACCCAGATGAGGTTACACAGGAAGGTGTCCAGGCGGGTTTGAATGTCTCCAGAGAAGGAGACTCCACAACCTCCCTGGGCAGCCTGGTCCAGTGTCTGTTACCCTCACTGAGAAGAAGTTTCTTCTCAAGTTTAAGTGGAACCTCTTGTGTTCCAGC
>VWYH01006318.1:0-18062 GCA_013399365.1 Pampusana beccarii | reverse complement strand
CCCAGGTCCCTTTCCCCTACACTGCTCTCTGACAGGTTATTCCCCAACCTATACTGGAACCTGGGGTTGTTCCTGCCCAGATGTAGGACCCTACACTTACCCTTGTTATATTTCATTAAATTTCCCCCCGCCCCCAACTCTCCAGCCTGTCCAGGTCTCTGGATGGCAGCACAGCCTCTGGTGTGTCAGCCACTCCTCCCAGCTTGGTGTCATCAGCAAGCTTGCTGACAGTGCACTCAATTCCCTCATCCAAGTCATTGATGAATATATTGAATAATATAATAATAAAGAGAAATGCTAAAGAAACAGTTCTCAACTTCAGCCAAGTTATTTGTCTAAAAACCACCAAGCAATGGCTCAGATTTTTCTATCACATCATTTCAGTGTGCCTTTTGTCTATCATTTATAAGAATTAAAGCCTGCTCTTTCCTCTAGGTCAATACTGGCAAATAAGATATTTATCTAGATACCTCAGTTCTTTCTAAAGCTATTAACAACAGGCATTCAACACTGCAAATATCCAAATTCCTCTCTTTCTCATCTTGTAAAAAGAACTTGTGATCTAATTGATACCAGTTCTAGGAAGCAGAGAAGAGCAGCTTACATTGTCATTGTGGTGTTTGTGAATTCATCTGCAGTAAGTGCTTCATGTTACTGTGAAGCTGTCTGTAAAGGCTTTAAGAGCAAGACAGGGCCATGCCTTTTAAATTGATTGTTTGGGAGGAATAGCTTTAACCTGCCCTGAGAATGCTTTAAATGAAGCAGAAGAGCTGGATCTCATATACAGTTCTGTGTACGAACCATCAGTGTCAAGTACTGTTCTATAGTCTTAATATTCCCTGAGGAGCTGAAAGGCTTAATTGCACAGAAGGCTTTTGATTTTGGCGTATGAACTGAAGAACAACCATCCACCAGATCTGCTCTAACCACACCATTTCAGACTGGGCTAACAGAAAGCCAGCATCAACAAAAGGTACTTAAACAGACACACAGTGAGGAACAGGACTAGGCAGAGCGTTTCTTCTGTGGTTACCCCAGATGACCAGCAAGGAGATGTCTGCATAAACAGTGGTCAGCTTGCTGGTCAAGCACAGCTCATATTTACGCCAGATTTATGCCAGCCAAAGAGGATAATATGGCTCATATGTCCAAGCAATATTCACAGCCCCCAAATTGGAATCGGTTCAATCCAGTTCAGTTCCCACTGCAGTTAATGGAAACTTTATCTGTGTAGTTGAACCAATGTAACCAATTATAAATTTAGACTTCCAACCCCAGATTTCATTGGATTATTTTGGTGGTGCTCAGTTGGCAGACTGTGATACCCCTAGTAGTCCTGTGTATTTCAACATACTAATCAAAAGAAATAAAAAGAATATCACAGTAAGCCCCATAATAAACAGACTAGTGAAATCCTGTTTCAGCAGCAAGCAGCAGCATGTCCCTTCATACAAGCACCTTGTGTTCTACTGGTCTAGAAGATTAGTAGGCAAATGAAATTAAAGCGGAGTGAGTCCTCAGATGAACAAGTAAGAATTAAACTTCATCGTGTTCCCATCAAATCTCTGGATCTGGATCTCCAAATCACTGGAATAAGTCTTTACATCATAGTAAATAAAAAAGGAGGCATGAAAGATAAAAAAATGGCTCTGGATGAGCCACATATATTTGATGAAAATATAATCTGTCTTCTTGTACTGAGAAGCAGAATGCATTCTAGGTTTTTTTTTCAGCTGTCCTCGAAGAAACAATAACAGAGGGTCTTTGTTTTTGGTTTTTTGTTTTTTTTTTTTTTTTTAGATTGCTTGCAGTGGGAATGTTTCAGTTGTGGCCATTCTCAGCAAAAATAGCTTCTTGTTGAGGTTATAATGTCTTCTATCAGGACTCACAGCAGTCTTTCTTTCCACACCTGTAGAAATGCACATCTCATTAGCTCCCCAGCTACAATTCCAGAGTCCAGCAACTCCCTCTGCTCTCCCCTCTGATTTGCAGGACCAAGAAGACCTTGCACTGTTTAGGCCCAGGGTACCAGTCACATCAGTGGTAGCAATGTAGCTCCCTTCTTTAATCATAGAATCATAGAATTATTTGGCTTGGAAGGGACCTTAAGATCACCTAGATCCAAACCCCTGCCATGGGCAGGGGCACCTTCCACTAGACCAGGTTGCTCAAAGCCCCATCCAACCTGGCCTTGAACAATTCCAGGGATGGGACATCCTCAGCTTCTCCGGGCAGCCTGTTCTAGTGCTCACCACCCTCATGGGGAAGAATTTCTTCCTAAAATCTAATCTAAACCTCCCCTCTTTCAGTGGGGGCCATTACACTTGGTCCTATCCCTACATGCTCTTATAAATAGTCCCTCTCTAGCCTTCTTGTAGGTCCCCTTTAGGTACTGGAAGGCTGCTGCAAGGTCTGTCTAATAATACAAAAGAGATACCATCAGCTATGGGACCTATGGAGCTAAGAAGGAATGAACTGGTTAATAAAATTCATGTTTGAGAAGACACAATGTTGAGACCAGGACTGATCTGGGGATCTTCACCCCGTCCTCCATTCTGCACCACAAAATCTGGAATCAAAGCTGCTTCAGATTGCCAGAAGTGGGAATCACTTGTGCACATGCCAGTCAAGCATGGGTTTAACAGCATTTCTGTTCTTCCTTTTGCAATATTGTGTAGGACAAGGCAGTATCATATCAATCTACCAAAGTACTGCACTGCAGATACATTTTGTCCCAGCTTGACATTCTGCTATCTGATCTTCCAAAAATATAACTTCCTGAATTCCTGAACTATGAAATTTCACAATCAAAAGATTAACAACTTGTGATTGCATTTCCAGAAATAATAAAATTAATGAAAGCAAAGCTGTGCATCTCACTTCTGGTTTGGTTTTGTTTGTTTAAGTTTGTTTGTGTGTTTGCTTGTTTTAAACAATTGTGTGGGGAAAATAAACTTTAGTTAGACAGAAAACAGCCATTGACATTTCTGAATCATCTGAAAGTTGGTAATTGAAACAGCAGCAAATAAACTCATTTATTTCCAGTGATTTTCTTTCAACAGGTAGTAGAAGACTGATTTGCTGACAAAAGCAGCCATTTTTCCCCACAGCCTGATACAAAATAAATTAGTTACCTTTACAATACAGTGCACGGAATTTAATATAATGCTACTGAGGCAGAGGGCACCTGCAAATGAACCAGATGTTGTTAGATCATGAAGATGACTGAGCAGCATACTTTTGCACGATGCTCATTTAACTGGTAGCAGTTGGACAGAACATCTGGTGCTGGGAATTCATCAGCTATTCTTCATCAACACGCTTTCTAACAGGCTGGTCTAGGGGTGACAGTGAATGCTGATCGGTTTTCTCTGGTTCCCAGGGAAATCACAACATGTATGTGGAATATAAAGAAGGAAGGGAAATAAGACAGGGCTGTCTTATTTCCCTTATATTCTCTTATTTATAACATAAAAAGAAAACTATCAAACCAACAAATAAAGGTTGTTAAAGGCAGGAAAGAATCAGGTAAAAATATAAATAATTTTCATGTGTTTTAACATCAGAAACCCTAAACTGGTTTGAGAATATGCAAACTCACTCTATAAGCTGCTTTTAACAAATTAAAACTCCACAAGCAGCAGTTTAGAACCACCTACATTATAGCAGACTTGGGATATGCATATATTTTTACCTCTGCAAAACTTTTATTGCTGCAGTCTTTTCTGGCAACCTTGCAATCAGTGTCTTAGCGAAAAGGCCAGCACCACTTGCACCTCTGCAAAATGTGGATAAAAAGCAAGAGACAGATCTCATTCTGTGTATGCTCATGTCCTTGAGCAATTAATTGTTTTCTTTTCTACTTATGCCTTAAAGAAGCCATCAGAGTTACCACACTTGTGCCTACACCCACTTTTAACTGGAAGAAAAACATCACACTTTCTTCAACCATTTGGCAAATCGCCCTGCAAAATTCTAAGGATTTGCTACAAGGACTCCACTCACAAGGCTCTTCCCACACAACTGATGACTGAAGAGTTCATTTCTAATCATTAATCATTAATAGGAATTCATCAGTCTGGTTCAATGTTCCCTCTCATGGCAATTTAGAGTTTTAATGTTGCAAGTCATTTGTTTGTTTAATAACTTACGTTCCTGCATCAAGACTTCCCCCAAAATTAATAGTACTTGCACTGCCTAACATGAAAAGGTTTTTAAAATACAGCTTGCCCAGAACAGAAACAGTGGGCACAAACCTCAAATGTGAAAATGCTCCACGAATCAGGTCAGTTACTGCAGTGACTTGCTCAGTCCATGCAGCAGTGTAGAAATAACAACAAAACTGACAAAAAGAAAGCAATCTCAAAAAGTCCAAACCCTCTTTAATTGGAGAACTGTGAAATTCTGATATTGTAAACCTATGGAGAGCTGCGCTCCAAGCAGCCTTAAATCTGTTTGTTAGCAAAAGTATCTTCCTTCTTCCTCCTGACTCTGGGCCCAGTTTTATTGTTTTCATGTTGTCAGTTAATGTTGTCAGCTTTCAGCTCCATACACTGCCAATCTACAAACATATTGGGGAAACGCGACATGTGGATTAACCCTTCCACTTTTAGCAGTGAAGTACTGGCTTTAGTGATCTGTGCTGCGTCAAAGGGCATTCCACTGGTTACAGAAAGGCTCGAAGTAAAATGGTGCATACAAGGGAGATCAGCTAAGTCAGACCTACCCCTTTTGGATGTATCAGTGTTAGCAGATCTGGAAGAGGCCAACAGCCCAGCACAGAGTACTAATACAATGCCTCATATCAGACAGGTATACAGCCCCAAATTCATTTCTAAGTTTTCTGCTATGAAAACAATTGTTTTCCAACATCTTTGATGCCTTCTTGTACTTTCCAATGCTCAATTTTAAGATGCGCATCAGACATCAGGATGATCTGCTACATTTTCCAGGGTATTATCTATTTAACTTTCAAGAAGTGTTTAAAAATACTTCATCTAATTCTGTACACAGTCTGGTAGTCCTGTCCTTCTTATTAATCAGAACTATGGACTAAAACCTCACTGAAATCTTCATGGTATTTTCTTAAGTGAACTATAATTCCTCATTCCCACCAATAAAATAATGAGATTGTTTAATGAGTTGGGATATCCAGTATCCTCTTCCCCTTCCTGTTTTCCTCTCTACCAGTGGTCAACAGATGCACAGATATTTCCAAAATCTATATTCTATGAACAGACTTTACTACGTTGCTCAAACATTCAGCCAGAGAACTATGACTTCTCACTGTTTCATCACTTCTACATCTTGATTTTTTTCTTTCACTGCAGAAAACTTACAGAACATAGAGGTTCTAAATAATTACTTTCCCCTTAAGTAGAATAGTTCCTGAAAGTCAATTGCCTACAAACTATTGCTTCAACCTGTGCCAGATTTTCAAAAAGCAACTTCAGCAGACTGAATTTACAGATACGTGCCATTGGACTGACTCAAGTTCTTAGTCATGCTAAAATGCAGGTCAGTTTTTCCACGATCCAAACTTCTTTCTTGGATTTTAGAGTAGTCATACCCCATTTTTTGGATGACTGCATGCTCCTGGATCACGAACTTGATTTAGAGCAGTCCTGCTCTGAACAGCCCCCTTCCCACATTGTTTTAGAATGCCTTTTCCAAGAGTTTCCCTGTGAGTCTGCCACTTTCTTTTAGCCTTTCAAAACCTAAATACTGTTATTTAGCTGCAGACCTAATGAATTCCCTACACTTCCAAATCTGTACATTTGGCTAAGTGGTTTTTCAGTCCAGGGAAGAGATTTTCTTTGGACATATGTGATGCTGTCTGCTAACTAGTCTTGCATTTATAACAATTGCTTTTATAACACCTTTTTTTTTAACACTGCCAGCACTTAATGGAACTGCATCCTTTAATTTTTGCATTATTGCCAATTTCCTTTGTGTTTGAATAGTTCAATATTGGTATGACCCCAGGTAGAATCTTCTTTTACCTGGACATGGAGGTGTACTTACGATGAGCTTTTACGTTCTGTCACTCTCATGTTTAGCATCACAGCAAATTTCTTACTTTCTGAGCGTCGCAGAATCACAGAATGATTGGGGTTGGAAGGGACTTCTGGAAGTCATCTGGTCCAACATCCCTGCTCAAGCAGGGCCACCTAGATCTGGTTGCACAACACCACGTCCAAACAGTTTCTGAATATCTCCCAGGGTGGAGACCTCATAACCTTTCTGGACAACCTATTCAGTGTTCAGTCACCCTCACAGTAAAAATGTGTTTCCTGATGTTCAGAGGGAACCTCCTGTGTTTTGGGTTGTACCCAAAGCCCCTTGTCCCACCACTGGGCACCATCGAAAAGAGCCTGGCTCTATTTTCTTTGTACCCTCTCTTCAGGTATTCCTATACATTGATGAGATCCCCCTGAGCCTTCTCTTCTCCAAGCTGAACAGCTCTCTCAGCCTTTCCTCACAGGACACGTGCTCCAGTCCCCTCATCATCTTCACGGCCCTTGGTTGGACTCTTTCCAGTATGTCCATGTCTCTCTTGTACTGGAGAGCCCAGAACTGGACACAGTACCCCAGGTGTGGCCTCACTGGTGCTGAATAAAGGGGAAGAATCCCCTGCCTCGACCTGCTGGCAGTACTTTGACTAACGCAGCCCAGGATGCCATTAGCTGCCTTTGCTGCAAGGGCACATGGCAGGCTCATGTCCTTGGAAATCTTTAGATTTCAAGTCCAGCTGAACATTCATAAATTGTTTCACGTTCAGTTTAGCTTTACAGCCTTTGGTATGCCTGTAGCACAGATCTCCATAAGTTCGCCATCAGCTCAGACACAGCTGATTCTTTCCTCAATGTTTAGCTTTTGGAATACTTTAGCTAGTTGATTTTCTATTGCATGTCCAGGACTTGCATCATTTCCCGCCATTAGTGTTTTCTGAGAGCAAATTTCTCCAGTTTTATTATGCTTGGGTGACTTACCTTGGCTATTAAGATACGTTTTCTCATCTAGCCATTTATTTGTGCTACAGTGTTGAACTAAGAAAATAAGCTATCCTCTTATATTTTTATGTAAGCTGGGACATCCTGACCTCTGGCCAAATGGCCCTCTGTCTAAGTTTCCTTACCATTACAGAAAATAGTTTTGTAACTGTTTTTCAGCCTGCCTACACATTTTGCATTTATTGTACTAACAAAAGCATTCAACTAAATGCCATTTTTTCCTGCTCTTTATGATAATAAAAATATATTCATCTTTGAATTGTATGAAGTCCTTCCACTATTGGTTCCACATTATTGTCAGTGAGTAGTAGTTCACAGCATATCTTCTCATCAATATATTTTATTTCTAGCAACATGGTCACCTTCCTGATGAGAAAAAAAGCTAAACTGGCTTCTTTTAAGTCAAACAGAAATTATGAAAAAGCTAGGTGACAGCACATCTTTGATGATGCTGACAATTTATAAGCATTTGAACCGTCTTGAACACAAGAGATGAAGACAAATGAAGGTGGTTTCCTGGCTTACAGCAAGCACCTTTCCAGCAGTCTTCTAACCCATTCTCCATACTTCTAAATTTGGATTGATTCTTCCAACCCCATTTCCAGCCTCTCCTTTCTCCACCTCAGTTTGCATCATACACACCAAATATCCTTCACAGAGGTTATGCTAACAACGGAATGCCATTGCACCTTCTTCACTTTGGGGCAAAATATGTGCTTAACTGTCTCCTGTAAGTATTTTATATGAGAATAAATGATTTAGTAAAGTTCATCTTTTTAATCTTATGTACTCCATCATTTATACAGTAAATGCAGAAATGTAGAAATGTAGAAAAGTTAATAGAACAGTTCTACCTCCTCTGCCTTGTCAAATAAATAAACATTGTTTTCTTGACTGAATGATATTTCTCAAGCACAATATCATATTAAGAAATCTTTTTTTTTCTGTAAACTTACAAGCAAATGCCAGGTTTTTCTAGGAGGTATCAGATAAAGCTTTTACTTTCCAGCAGAACCCTGTGCTCTCAAACTCAAAATAGGTGTTGTCTTTCATGCAAAATATCAAATGTGAGTAAAAAAATTAATGTAAGAGAACCAATGATAAAATTCGTATATCAACAGTCACTCCACCTGGGGTATCTGTCTGCTAGAATGGCTACCTCAGTCACGCACACCAAAGCACAGTAATCCTGCTGATTGATACTAACAGCCTGTTCAAAATACGTTACAACTACTTCATACCTTCTAAACCACAGAAGTCTCAGCTTCTCAGGGGTGTGGCGCAGCAGAACCTGACTCCAGATATATCAAATTCATAATGCAATTGATATATCATCTGGGAATGCCTGACAACCTTATCTGGGGCATCAGATTTTGATGAAGTTCAATGACGATTGGTTTGACTGATTAAGCACAGCCTCACCTATGTCTGCACTTCAATTTTCCATATGCATGAATCTGGAAGCATTCCATTCTGTCAGACTAAAGACTATCATCTACCATCTGTGTCTCTTCCAGGACACTTCTTTACATGCCTGGTATGTGAAGTCACTTAATTTTCCACATGGCAATTCAGAAGGGATGTGGAGCAACTGGAGAAAGTTTGGGCTAGTAAAAAAAAACAACCAACATTTACTAGAAGAAAGGAAAAAAATGAGCTGTTTTCTTTAGAGAGGGAAGACTAGGAAGATGTGTATTGACTTTTCAAATATGTTAGAGGTAGACGTAAAAAGACAAAAGGAATAAACTCATTTCTATACTTACCATGAGTAAAACCAGTATTAGTGCTTTAAATTACAGCAGTAGAGATTTTATTCAACTTTGCAAAAGAAAATCTTCCTAGTAATAAGGACAATCAAGCACAGGAATAAGTTGACAAAGTCAGTGGAACCTCCACCATAGAAGATTTTAAGGATTTGCTGGATATGCACCTTTCAGAAATTAAATCCATTTCATGTACACCTACTTCATGAATACCTTCATCTATGCTGTCCTTTTCTTCCTCTGTGCTCCTTTGCAACCCTATTTTCTATGATTAACTCCTCCCTTTGAGTCAGGTTCAGAGAGTTTCTCCAGGCAGCCCTATCCACTTCAGAAGGCACTTAAGACATCTGTCTATGACTTTTGGTGTACTTCCAACGTCAGCATTTTCAGATAACACAAAGAAGTATTTCAGTTGAAGATTCATTGTTTGATGTTTAAGTCATGGATTTTTCTATGGCTCTGAGATGCAATTGCAGACTCTCCAATATATGCCATTTTTTCTCTCTAGACATTTTCACTGATTACGTAGAAAAAGATAGCTATGGAGTTGGGCCTAACGAATCTGTTTTGCTACATAGATACCAAATCTAGGAAAGGTTGTGTGATAAGTGGATTTTAGCACTCTTGATTAGTGTCAGGCTACTGAATTTTTATTATGCCCATTTTATTTCTTATCTTGCTTGCCAGATTTTTTTGCTGCACGAGATTCAAACAGTGAAAGTCTTATGAGGCAGAATACTGATAGAAAATTAAATAACTGTTTATGGACTTTTCTGATATGAAAATCCCAAGCTGCCAAGATTCATCTGAATCAGTTCTGGGAAAAGAGCAAGGTTGCAATAATGTTATATTTTTCTACTTCACTTGGTGACTTATTTCATTAACATAACAATTTGCTCTAGACTCTTGAATGATAACTGTAAAGTACAATTAGCCACCAGCTCTATCAACAGAAGTCAAACTGTATTTTTGCTGAAGGTCAGAAGAGTGCTCCATTACAGGAGATAAAGTATTCTGCAATACCTTAGATAGCTTATTAAAATGTTTTGGTCCATATGCAATTTAAAAATTGCCCCAGTGTTCAGCCTCTCTCTTTACCACTGCATTTGCAGTTCTCTGCTCCTCACAGTATAGTTGAAGCACAGTGGAAGTTTAACTACTTAAACTCCATTTTCTTCCTAATTCTGAGAAGATCTGAGGAATTTAGAAGATCTGAGGTCATTGAGATCTAAGAAAAGCGCATTAGTACATTTTTTAACACTGAACAGTGAATTCAGAACAAATATTTAAGTATCTTGCATAAAAAACCCCACAGGATACCCATCTGAAAGTACAGAATGTGAAAGGCAAGTCGTTTAAGACTTTTTGTAGATTCTCCTTCTACAAAATGCAATAATTAGGCAAGAATTGGTTTTCCAGGGCAAGCAGCTCTACAGGAGATGTTTCTTGAGTGATCAATATATTATTGCTTATTCAGTGAGTGATGAAGCTTGTCTGCCTGACAAAGCATTATCGGCTCACCTGGAAATACATCTTCCTTGTTCTCTAATATGAAGAAGGACCATCAGCAGTGGACATCAGTGACATAAGCGCAATCCACAATGGCATTGCCATTATCACATTATACTTAGTGGCTAAATTATTCATGGATGTCACTGCCACAAGTGACTGAAAAAAACACTTCAGATTATGCTCTTTTCTAGTAGTACACTCTTCCCTTTACCTGGCACATTTCCCTGACTTTCGACATTGTAATCACGAAGTATGATTGAAGGATAAAGCCCATCTCCCAGCTCAGTCATCGCCTCTTGTGATGGAGGCACCCCAAAACAACTCCAATCAAATAATAAGTTCAAACAAACTTTAATTCAGAATCAAAACTGAAACCAAGCAACAGACTGAAACCAAATGACAGAAACCAATGCAAACAGAGGCATAATCCAGAATCAGTCAGCACTCGGGCAACATTTAATAAACTGCAGTTTTGATGTACCAGTTGGGGATGTTATTACCATACAACCACACAAGAATAATGGTCCACAGTGTGCACACACTCACTCAGAGAGAAGAGGCCTCTTTCCCTCTAGGGTACCCAGAAGAAACAATTACTTGCCTGGGGCAGGCAAGGGCTCCCTCAAGGATATAGCCAGAAGAAATAATCACTCACCAAGGAGAAAGTGAGGGCTCTCAGTCTGGGGAAGGCTCCTTAGATGGTGTGCCTGATCTAATGGGAGGGCTCTGTTCACAGTCCCACTGCTCCAAGGAAGACCAACTCAAAGTGGGCGCCCCATTTTATAGTCTTGTTGGATCTGGCTGCGGTCATTACAAACACAGTCTAGAAGCTTCTCTGGGCCTGGGCACCTCCTTGGCTGAGGAGCCTGTCTGTTGATCGAGGGTCCCCAACTCTCCTGCTTCCCCAGCTGGGGGGAAGTGAACGTGAGGAAGGTGGCAGTTGCACACGCACACCCCATGATGTCCAGAGCTTTCAACAGGGCAACTGATGGATCTTTAGCACTTTTTGTGCCCCACTGCACCTGTCCTTGAGTGTGCACCTTGTTCAGTGACAAGGTGCTGACAGTCACATCTCCCCACCCTGGGGCACAGTGACTCGGTGTGGCAGTTGCACTTTCCCCTGCCAGGCCCTGAGATCCCGTGTGGCAGTTGCACATCCCCCTCTCAGAATTGGGGCCTTCAATGGGCAGTTAATGGCTCTTTGTGCAGACCCACAGCCGGTGGGCAGGGTCATCAGCAGAGGAGCACAGTCATGGAGGGGGCGTGCAGAGAAGCTGAGAAGCTTCTGGAATTCCCACAGCCAGATCTGAGCAGACTATAAATGGGGTTCCCGCCAAAGATCCCTTTGTGTGGTCTTCTCGCAGCTGCGGGTCTGCCGTGCTGCCGGAGTCACTGCCCTTAGACCCAGAAAACATCTAAGGTAATTTCCCCGAACTGGGAGAGCCTCACCTCCATGTGTGGTGAGTGATAAATTACTGAATATATGCTTTAATAAGTCCTCGCCTGGTAGGCAAGTGTAAAGTCCTCATCTGGGACAGACGACTAAATTCCTTGCCTGGCAGGCAAGTGTAAGTCCTGGCTGCAATAGGCTGGTGTTTCTCCCTTATGGGTAAAACAGGGCAGAGAGGGCTCTGGTTTGTTTTCTTGTGAGTGTATATATGCACGCTGTGGATCTTCGTTATTGTTATTTCACTGCAGCACAAATAATCTCCTAACCTAATATCTGAACCTGTATCTTATGTTATTAGAGTACTAACTAATTGTATAAACCCCGTTTCAAATCGGTTTATCGGCGGTGCTTTTCCGGCCAGAATAAAGTTTGTTTTGGACCTTGTTGTCCGCCTAAATTTATTTTTGGGGTGCCTCCATGACACTCGGGTGTGCAATCATAGACTCTCCTCCTCAGGCTCAGCATCTAAGGAACATTCTTCAAGGACTGATACACCCTGCCGACTTGGTAAGAGATCTGGGTGCCCCTCAGAGTCCTCACTTTGTAACACAGTGGGAAGATGTGCATTTTGAATCATCACTCTCGAGTTCTGGGATCTGATCCCCTTGAGTTTTAATCAACTGTGTAGTAACTGACTTCCTAACCAGTATCCAAACCTGTGTTGTATAACATTATTAGAGTGCTGAATAATTTTTTGATAAACCCTGTTTGTAGTTGGTTTTCTGCTAAACAGTTCTGGTTAGAATAAAGTCTTTTTGGAGCTTGTTGCCTGCCTAAATTGACTTCTGGGTGCCTCCGTGACAAGGAGTCACCGTGACCCAGGGTGGGCGCATATGACTGTCAGCACCCACCAAGATGAGTATATGAGGACAGGCACAGTGGGGCACAAAAGGTGCTAAAGAGCCATCAGCTGCCCTCTTGAAAATTCCAGATCTCATTGTGAGTGTGTGCAACTGCCACACCTCTCCCCTCAAAAGCCATATAAATTTATGTCACCTGCCCTTAAAAGCCTCCAAAAAATGAAATTTTGCCCTCACTGTGGGTAGTCCCTTCCTATTTTTCATTCATGAGTGAATTAATTAGGCTGCCTAAGAACAACCATACCAGGTCAACTCAAGGGTCCAGAATTTTATCTCCAGCAGCTGTAAACAGAAGAGCGAAAGACTATAACAGGGCAAACACATAGTAATGTTTCTTCAGAATATGCTCACTGGCTGTAATTAATTCTGACTTATGAAATCACTGGACGAGCCGATCCATGGTTTTTTTTGGTAATACACAACCTAAAACTCACTTGCAAAGGGTACATTTTATGCGGAATAAGAAAGCCTGTACTGAAGAACTATGCAGCATCAGAGTTAATTCAAGGCTCAATATTGCAATTCGTATTGTAGTGAACATCACTGTAATGCTTCAAAGGCGTTCAATTAAATTTCGGATTTTATATCCTGTTTCATCTGTCTCTGCCACTATCATTTGCTGCTACAGCTCTTCAGAGGCTTCAGTGTCCTCTGAATTGGGCTCAGGAAAACATTCAAGTCCTAACTTCTGGAAAGTCAGCTGCCTAGAGTAAGCCAAGAGTCAATTACAAGTTTTTACATTAGGATTCCTTTTCCCTCCTCTGCTTGAAAAATTTTCTATTCCTCCTCAGGTTCTGGGGGTCTTTTTGGTTTGGTTTTTGTTTGTTTGTTTGTTTTGGGTATGTGTTTGTTTGTTTGTTTGTTTGTTTGTTTGTTTGTATGTTTTTCCCATACGGTTATCTAAAACTAGTGACTTTGGTTCAGGAACATTTTGATTTTCAAGTGAGCAAAAAGGATTTTGTAAAAAAATTAATAATGATTGGGAAATGATGATTTCAACAAAGAAACTCTTGCAAAAAATGTAAGTGCACTTTTTCTAATATTTTGAAATATAAGCATTTAAAAATATTTTAAACATTTTCCTTTAATTTTTTTTTGTAGGAATTTTCCTCTTCCTGTCCAGCTTTCTTTCACATGTTGCCTTCTGCTTCGAACAACATACAAAGGAAAAAAGCCCATAGTGTTTGCCACACACAAGATGACAAGCACTGGTGATGAAAGAAACATACACAAATATAACAGGTATTAAAGGTAAGAAAAAACCTGTTGCATTTATTAAAATTATTGCTTATATGCCTTTTAGAAATCATTATTTAATTAGCATTGATTGAACATCATCATTTTGCAGATGCATCTCATCATACTTGTGATTTTTCTCTTTATTTTGATTTGCCTGATTAATCTTGTAAAGATTAACCACTTTAGATGGCTATATTCTGCAACAAACAAGAAAATAGGATTATCTCATATAGGTTAAATGATGCAGCAGTCTAATACTTTCCCTAACTTCAATATGAAGATTTCTGCATGGTAAGAACAATTCTTAGATTTTGGAGCATCTCTGCAGCATACTCTGAAGGTACTGAAATGGTATCATATAATTTTGCTTGTTAGCTGGGGGATAAACAGCTGAAGCAACTAAGGAGACAGCAACAGGGAATATTGTCCATTGAATACAATTGGCCTGTTGTTAATGTATTAGGCGTATTTCCTTGACGTGATGCAATGGGGACAATACAGATATTCATTCATTTTCAGATGCGGGCTTATGACATCTGAAGACCTTTGAGTACTGACATACTTCAGATAGGCAGCTGCATGAATTACCAGTTCACTTAGACATCAAAAAGACAAATGGAAAAAAAAATTCCTTGAGTTCCTCACTTTGTAAAATACCCTAGTGAATGAAACACCAGCTCAAATTTTGGAGTGCTCTGGGCTGAAAGCTGGTAACCAAACCAAATTATGAGGTGGTTTCAGCAGTTAACAAGGTGGGATCTTAGACTTCGAAGGATAAAATGATAAAAGGAAAAATAATAAGGAAATTTTACTTTTCTTGCTTAAGAACGTCCTGGAAAATATTTGAAGAAAAAGAATACTGAGAGGTAACTTCAATCCTTAAGACCCCTTTGTTTAATTGGAGGGGTGTAGCTCTGAACAACCAATTTAGGAAGTTTCTTTTTATTACTGTTTCATTAATTAAAAACATGGAAAAGTCAGTTATCTTTTCATATCAGATACACAAGAGTAGGACATACATATGATATGCAAATATTAATGTGTCTTATATTATTTCTAAAAAATAAACTGAAATTGTGATAAGACCGTTGAATTACATAGGAAACTAAGACCAATTAAAAGCCTGACTGAAAGCCTCCACTGAAATCAGTGTTCTTAAAGGGTAAAGACATAAATACCATATGTAACTAGAGCTATAGAGAACAGCTTTAGAATACGAACCTGCTTAGCTTTCCTGTCTTGGAATACCCAAGGGCTTCATTAACTGTAAGGTGGTGTATCCAGGGAGAAAAAAAATACATTTTTAGGGCTCCAGAGAGGAAATAAAGGGCACATGCCTTTGAAAAGCTTCATTAATGCTATTTTGATTAGAGGAAGTTTTCTTTCTGAGGAAGCTATTAACTATAGGAGTTATAAAATGCTATTTTAAGATACAGCAGTAAAGCTTTTGCACTTCAGTGAGCATTAGCAAGTGATTTCTGGTTGCTTTTAAAGGGGTGCAGAGGGGTTAATTGGCTTTCTGCAAAAATGCAGAAAGATATGCTGACAGACCCAAGTATTATTTTGAAGACCAGATAAGGGAATACACACACACACAGTTTGTGGAAGTACTGTCAGCAAAACTGGCAAGCATTGCAAGTTGTACATCCACAAGGTGTCTAAAATCCTGTAAAAACACCATACAAACCTTAGAGGAAAAGACAGCCTGATGACAGTGGCTTACCCATTTTGTGGGTGCATTGAAGGGAGGACTTGGATCCTCACCTAAAGAATGCTTGGAAGAGCATGAAAGGTTTCTTCTGAGCAACTCAAAGCGCAATGTAAAGAGAAAAACATCTACTTCATGCAGTTTTAGAGGTCTGACATTTTGCAGCACATACCTGGGATGAGAGGTGGCTAATCAAGCTTTTTCAGTCAGCCTGGATGCTTTGGGGTGTAAGAGTTAGTAAGTTTGTCAGTGCTGCTTTCAGTCACGGATCATATCAGTCCTAGACCCACCATGTGAAAGGGACCTGGCACAAAATAACTCTAACAGCAGCCATACAAGAGCTACTGAGTGGACAGCAAATGTGCAGCACATCTGGTGACTTCCCAGGTACGCAAGAGTTCTGCACCAGGCTCCAAAAGCCTCAGAAGCCTCACTGACAGTCTTGAGCCCACCATCAGTTTATCATTGCAGAGGGAGACTCGCCCAGATGTACATACACGAAGGATATGGTGCCTACTCATTTTGGCACCTTGAGAGGAAGAAAAGGCAATGACAGTGATGAATTATCTTTCCCACAAGAACAGACAGACCAAGAAAGCATCCTTGGCATTCTGGTAACAGAAAGAGCACACAGTGTATCACACACTGATACTCAAGTCCAATAAGAATCTCTTTCTTGGGTTTATCTAAGTTCACCACCAGTTCTGCTCTCTGCACTTCTATAAGCTCATGGCTTTCATACTAGCACTGGTTTTGTATGAACTCTGTCTGATGCCATCTGTCAAATTTGGAGCAGAGAACCTTCTTGTTTTGAAGTCTTCCCCTTACACCTGTTTTTTAAGCCCACGAAGGGATGGCCAAGACTCAGGATCCCTGCATCAAATGATACAGCTTCTTTTAAATGAACTGGTAATAAAGTCCTGTGCCCATTTCAAACTGTGAGTAAAACCAGATCTCAGATCATGAAAAAAATCATCATAATTCATTGTCTCCTGGCACTGTTGAGTCAATGTGCATAGCTGACTACTAGAGATGCATAAGGACAGACGGTGGCACTTGATTAGGGTTACAGAAATGTAACCTAACCATCTGATATCAAGGTGGGTTTACAAAATTTCTAAAAGAAAAATAATACATTTAGTCTACTGAGACAAAAATGCTACAGAATGAAGATACTGGCTGAAGATTCACTGAGTCAACCTTTAATTTCTTTTTTGTTGTTTTTTGTTGTTGTTGTTGTTTTTCCAGAAATTGTGCTAAAGAGTGAACAGAAACTACTAAAAAATAAGCACAAAAAGGCAGTTGTTTAGTGTGACACCAAAGATGAACAAATGAAAATAACAGAAGAAAGCAGAAATACAGACAACAGGCAAATCCTGAATCTGGCCCTCAGGGAAGCTGGTTGATATTTTCCCCCTATTTTGGCAAGAAAAAGGTCTTTTCACTATGCATGGCACATTGGCACTTTACTGTCTCTAAATTCTTACCAGCCAGTGTGCCCCACTGCCCAGAGGAAAAACAAACTCTGTCCAGGAAGAAGTTCTTTTCACTCTTGCTACCATTTCTAAAAAGAGGGAAGTACCACATCTTTGCCAAGTTCACAAAGGACTGATATCACAAGTGCTAGTCATTTCAGACAGCTACTACAATGACAAGTATAAATGTCCTGCAAGAAAAGGCTGTTGGCATCATGATATATTATATGTGAAAATCTTTTTGAGATTGACCTGGCTTTCAGTTAGTGACAGCTTTAATCATAATGGACACTTTGTGACAGGGTCTTCACATTTAAACCACTCATGAGACACACACATTAATCCTGGAGAGTAAAGTCCATTAGACATGCTCTTCAAAAAAGCTATCAAACCTTATCAAACTCTTATCTAACTCAGAAAAAACATCCTAATGAACCTTAATAATGGGAAGGATAATGTTACCCAGACTATGATTTACAGGAAAACCATGGGACTCAGAGGAACCTGGTGGCCTGATGGGGTCCATCTGTCAGAGAACGGGAACAGCATCTTTGGTCATAGCCTTGCCAAGCTAATGAGAGGGCCTTAAACTAAATTTGCCTACGGAGGGGAACCTCAATCCATCCCACTCCTATCAGTTTGATGCCACTGCCAGCAATAGATGCCCAGAGCCTGGAGAAGGATCAAAGGTCAGCAGGAGAGCACCTGAAGAGCTGCATAAGGAAATTCATAGAATCATAGAATGGTTTTGGCTTGGAAGAGACGTTAAAGATCATCTAGTTCCAACTCCCCTGCCACGGCCATGGACACCTTCCACTAGACCAGGTTGCTCAAAGCCCTGTCCAACCTGGCCTTGAACACTTCCAGGGAAGGGACATCCTCAGCTTCTCTGGGCAGCCAGTTCCAGTGCCTCACCACCCTCAAGGGGAAGAATTTCTTCCTTACATCTAATCTAAGTCTACTCTCTTTCAGTTTCAAGCCATTAGCTCTTGTTCTATTACCAAATGACCTTGCATGATGTCCCCCTCCAGCTTTCTTGTAG
>VWYH01006317.1:0-35663 GCA_013399365.1 Pampusana beccarii | reverse complement strand
GACAACCCTTTCCATGAAGATTTTTTTCCTAATATCCAATCTAAACCTCCCCTGGCACAACTTGAAGCCATTTACTCTTGTCCTATCACTTGCTACTTGGAAGAAGAGATCAACACCCTCCATGGTCCAACCTCCTTTCAGGTAGGTATAGACAGCAATAAGGTCTCTCCTCAACCTCCTGTTCTCCTGGTTAAACAGCCTCAGTTCTCTCAACTGCTCCTCATTAGAAGTGTGACCAGGTCCCTCATCAGCTTCATCGCCCTCCTCGGCGTTCTCTCTAGTACTTCAATGTCCTTTTTATGATGAAGCAGGTCCTTCAGTGCTGCAGTCACCTCAGATACTCTTTTTTCTCTATCCTTTCTTGCATATCATCAATGTAACTTCAATATTTATTCCTAGAATGCTCCCATTTGAGCACAGTTTTGTGTCTCACTCCTCCACAAGTTTGAGTCTTTCACAGAATGGTTTGGGTTGGAAGGGACCTTCAAAGCTCCCCCAGTGCCCCCCTGCCATGACAGGGACATCTTCACCAGCTCAGGTTGCTCAGAGCCCCGTCCAGCTTGGCCTGGGATGTCTCCAGGGATGGTTCATCCACCACCTCTCTGGCCAACCTGGGCCAATGTTTCACCACCCGTAGCATCAACAATTTCTTCCTCTCCATCTGAAATACATGCAAGTATTGCTGTGCTGTGTGGGATCACTTACCCATAGCAGGTACACCTTTGCAGCATAATACAGCACTGGACAGCAGTATCTAAGCTAAAGGGGCACCAAATCAGCTACCTGAGGTCCCAAAACTTTTATAATGGGAAAAACATGAGACTATTCAGAGCTAGCTGAAATACTTTCCCACTGCTGTACCCTCTGGTACGAGCAAGGGGACAAAGCAAGGTCTAGATGACCTCGAGGAGATTTGCCCCTCTGTCTTTGCCAGCTCCAGTTTCAAAAAGACGTGGCAAGGTCTGGAGTTACCATAATCCTCTGGGAGTCACACATGATAAACACATTTCACAGTTTTGTGGGAATGGGAAATAGAGAAAAGGTACGGGACTCTCCAGCCTTTTAGAAAGACACAAAATTCCCTGGCTTGCAGTCAGATCCTGAGATAAGCCACAAACTTTATTTAGCTCAGGCTGAGCCTATATTAACAACAGCCACATGCCTGCCTATCTGCAAGTAGCCTATGCTAAAGCATCTCAAAGCATGGCCAAGGCATGCAGAAGATGACATATACAAGTACAGATTTGTTTGTTTGATTAGTTTTTACATACAAATGTAGAAAATCCTCTTCCTATCACAAATGTGTAAGTCCAGATTCATCTCAATCAAGACACTCCAGTCAACGATCTGATTAAACACATCTCTATCATGAGTTGGACAGGTTTTGACTGACAGCAGGACACCTGACTTATTTTGACACTTCTCAGAAGAAGATGAATGGTACTTTGGAAGTGCCTATTTCTCTCCAGTGTGTGTACAGAGACCATAGATGAGAAACTTAGGACCTCTCTGGTCATCTCTCAAAGGTTTGTGACTCTTGCTGTCTGTGGGCCCCCTTTCTGCCCAGGCTGTATGGGAGGAGATGTACGTATGGCATGGGGATAACACACGTCATCCTGGCTCAGCTCTGTGATGAGAACCACAGAAGGATCCCACATGCAGGAAAAGAGTCTGAACAGCTCAGCAAGTGCTGTCGGAGACGTGAGCCACGTTCGCATCGCACCGTGTCCCTTCTCAGTCACATCATTTGCTGTTCCCAAACCTCTTCCCATACCCATCAGACTGTGACTGCTCCAGCTCCCACTTTTTGCTGCCTTCTTCACACTCACATCAAGCCCAACTCCGCAATTTTCAGCTACCTTGTATTACACCCCAGCATCCTGATGAAGACTGCCCTTCACAGCTTCTTTTTTCCTCTTATTGCACACTCTTTCTTTTTTTCCCTTCACCTCCTGTTATCCTATGGATCTCCCAAGTTTTAGAGGATATGATGTCATCTGAGGTATTTATGTTTATTCTCTGAGTGGACATTCATATGCAGATGTCCTGAGGTGGTGCTGTCTGTGGTTACAGCAGGACAGGGCCAAGGAAGTTGCTTTGCCTAGGATGTGAAATCATATCTATAAAAGACAAATCCTTGCAAAAATTACCTGGAAAGGTGGACTTTCGTTTGCAGGGCTGAACCTCAGACCTCCCAGATGCCCAGAGACGAGGACATCACTGCCTTCACACTGAGAAGCAGGAGCGTGCACACATCGGGTCATCATAAGCTGCCATCTCACAGCATTAGTGCTTTATCTCCTGAAAAGAGGACAGTTAGCACTGCTAATCAATAAATGCCCACAGACTATCTGCTCTCCTGTTCTATTATTTTTATGATTTAAAAATTCCATTAGCAAAACCCACCCCCAAATTTCTAAATTGACTTTCCCTGAGTGAGGTTTAAGACTAAGTTCTCTTATCCTGTCCTTAATGGGCAGGGAGGTTGTTTTGTTTTCTTTATATGTTACTGTCTCCAGATTAGAAAAGTGGTATCATGTTTCCCTTCTGCTCATTTTTCCCTGGACTTGAAAAAAAAAAAAAAAATCTGGTCACTGGAAAGGAAAAGTATCAATCCCAGAGGGAAAACACTTGCACTTTTCCTCCTACTGAGAAACCATTTCTCAAATAATAAACAGACTATGAAGAACTAAGTCAAAGGTCTCTTTCATCAAATCTGAAATTTCCTCAATGAATTAAAATTATTATTGTTGATCTGAGGTTGCGTACACAAATTCATATTCTCCAGTATCAGGCACATTCTTAACCTCGGTTTCTTTTGAGTTTTAGCAGTTGTTTCTTTCTTTTCCTGGAGCTGATATTACACTTGTTCCCCACAGGTTACTTACATTACCACCTTCTCCACCATTAAACATGCCACAAGAGCAATAGCAGCCTTCAGGGTTTTCTAGGATTTAGCATCAGTCTGTTTTAAATACTGCTTAAATATATATTGACACAGTGTTTAATAAAAAAATAGTCAACATGCTTCTCTTGAAAAACGAATAATGAAAAGCTATTTCAAAGTGACTGCATGTGGAATTTATATTTTCGACATGAAAAAGAAAGATAACAGAAATGGTCTTGAAAATGTTTGACCATTTTAAGCTGAGTCACAATAAATTCATCAGAAGTATATTAAAGGAATGTACTGAGATGAATCAGAGTTAGAATTCATGTGCATGTTAGATTTTTGTAATAATTTATTCCTGTGAAAAAGAACTTGTTTTCACCAATCCCTGACCACTTTTTTTTTTTTAATAACAAATACTCTGACACAATAACTCTGAAAAAACATTTTTTAATCTCTAAAGTCCCAGTATTACTTAACCCTTATATGACTCCTCTCTTCTTTCTGCTCTTCCTTGTTCAAAATTAGCAATTTTTAAACTCTTTTACCTACATTCATTTGCCTACGTTAGGCTGTCAGGACAGTCATCTTATATCTCAGTGGTATGTTGTCCATGTACCATGTATCATATCTTCATTTGTCCAAATGATTGTCTTGTCATTGCCCTTCTATCATTGGACCTTTCCCTGACATTCCCATGCAAATGTACTTCGCCTCTATCCACTTGTTTTCACAAATCGTATGGGGCCATTACTCTTTCTTATCCTATTTTCTCCTTCCTCCACTTGTAATATTAGGAATGTGCCTACTTTAAAGTAGGCATTTATCAAATCTAGATTAAAGATGACCTTTGAAAATTGAAAGGTTCTTTGAATCGAATTAGTTCCACTCACAGGGAATACAGATTAGCAGCATGGTCAACTAAAGTTTTTCAAACCTGAATAAGAACACACCAGTTTGCACAAAGGCCAGGCTAAGAATAGATCCTGAGTTTGGCTTGATCAAGAACAGTTTAAAGGATTTGATTTTTTTATGCTTCATATGGGGTAGGATTAGCTTCACCTAAACCCTGAAGTTCAGCTCGTATGTAAAGAAAGCTAAATTGTGGTATTTGCCTGTAGATGCCCTGGAGGATTTCAGTTGGCCTTCAGGTGCAGCTCCAGCTGGCACAGTTATCCCAAAAGTCCTTTGTCATGTCAGCCATATGGACATTTCTGATATGCTCAAGCTTTTCGACTGGCACTAAAGATCTATGGCTAACCACCTGAGTCCAGCCTTAGTTTGTATTTAAGCTCCAAGGAAATCATGGCTTTGATTCAGTAGCCCAAATGCAGCTGACTAGTGCCATCACAAATGCCAAAAGTTTCTCATCAGGTCTTCAGATACTGCTCCAGGAAGGCACAGGTTTCAGTCCGAAATAAGATTCTGTATTTTAGCTACAAAATATTTTCCTAGATTGCTCTAACCGAGCTCCCCCATGATGTGCATGGAAAGCTGATGTATTTAGTTCTCTTGTAATCAAGAGATGTCTTCTTTAGCTTGTCTTAAGTTTGATGAATCATCCCACAGGGGTGCTTGTCCTGAAGCGTAGAACAGTGTATTTGACAGATCTTTCAGGTCAAAGCTTATCAGATATATTTTC
This sequence comes from Pampusana beccarii, assembly GCA_013399365.1. Taxonomy (NCBI): domain Eukaryota; kingdom Metazoa; phylum Chordata; class Aves; order Columbiformes; family Columbidae; genus Pampusana; species Pampusana beccarii. The sequence continues at coordinate 31,131 of VWYH01006317.1, read as the reverse complement.
TTATTTTCTACTATAGACACCATGCAAAGAGCAGATCATAGAGGCAAAGATCAGCACTAATGGTGCAATCATTTATGAACTGACTTCAAAAGAATATAGGATGGGCAATGATGATAGTATCATCATTTTAGACTATGTAGAAAGATTATGGTCACAAACCTTAAGTCTCTCTTTTTTCCTTTTTTTTTTCTTTTTTACTTTCAATAACCTGCTAAATTGGGTGAAATTATATTAATTTCTGTTCCTGGTATCTCAGTAGCAGAAATGCCTGGGAAGTGCAATTCATTTATACCATTCCCATGCCTTCAGAGGCAACGTGAGGAAAAGAAAGGTTACACCGCTGTTCCTTTGGGGTTGAAAACAAGATGATGCTTTTGCACCATTGTATAATTATAGTGCATTGGGAAACCAGATCTTAATGCTCATGCACCAATTTTCAGACCTAAAAAACTGGGTTGATGCTCTAACTGTGTTTATGCAAAAGTAGTTCTGTTTTCCTGCCTTTCCTCTGTTAAACAGGTAGCAGTACAAGAAATTAATAGTAAGCAGTGAATAGTATATGAATATAACGTCTTTAATATTTTTAGAATAGGACAACACATTAATAAATTAGTTATTGAACTAAAAACTCAACTCCGAAGAAAACCAACATCTAGTTCTGAATTTTCCCAGAAATATCACATCAGGCTTTTAATCCCCACACACTCAGGTAGGTCAATATTATTGTGATTATTAGAATGGATGAGCCCTATTATAATAACACTAGCACTAATTATATGGTCTTACTTACTAATGAGAACAACCACTTACATTTCTAGCACTACTTGCAGGTATAAAAACCTTCTGCCTGTGAAAGTCACTTCTGTTATGAATATTTGCTGATATTCTTATCTTTGCAAAGTGGGTGAGAACGAAGAGCATCTTAATGCCTCTGGTCTGTGACAATGCACAAAGATTTTCCTGGGACCAGAAGGTGAGTACAAAACACATGCAAACGCAAAATGCACGTTGCTGCAACTACTAAGCACTATGATCTGTGTTATCTGTGCAGGAAAGAGATCCAAGGGAGAAGAGAAATTACTTCTGATGCCCATTTACAAGCCATCTATGGATTTTATAATTAAAAAGGAGTGCAACAACCTGCCGAGATGCCAAGCCCCTTACCATCCCCCTTTTCAGTGTATTTAGCAAGTGAGTTTTACATATTTACATAGCCATACATTATTGTCATAACTAGACAGGATTATCTAAACTGACACAAAAAGGCTGAAGAACAGTATTTCCTATGTTTCTTAGTTTCTTTTCATATATGAGAGATTTTGACTCGGGCTAGATGGCCACTTTAATTATGGGTCACCTTACTCAAATCTTCATTTCCAGTAATTAAATCTTGAAAGAGAGAACTATAAAACTTGGTCCCAAGTGTTCAGATATCAGTAATTTCTTTATACTGGAAGAACAGGGAGTGGGTAGGGTGCCAAAATATCATTTACAGTTGTAGGAAAAGCAGAGAGTTTTGCAAAGAATTGCATCAGATGAACTCAGCAGAATTCACAAGACAGAAATTCACCTAAGAAATAACATGTCATGTATGTTTGTTAACCATAAAGACTGAAGGAAGTAGGCCACAAATGCCACTTTTCTATTTTGGCGGAGCCGTGTGACTCTCTTGACAAGCGTGGCTACTGTGCTCTGGCATGGAGACTAAAAGGTGGGGAAATGGGTGTTTGTGGCAGCTGTGAGGAGGTGGCTGAAGGAATTTGTTTTCACAAGGACTCACGAGGAACTTTAATGTGTGAGCTACTTTTCCCGGGGATGTAATGGGAATTTGTGGCAATAAAATGCGCCCTCAGGAGGGCCATTCAGATTTTATTAGTTTTTGTGGAAAGATTAAAAACTCATCTAAAGACCATCCTGCTATTGCTTTTCAATTATCCTGCTCCCCTAGGGCTGCTTGGCCAGCATTTTGGGGAGGAATGTTGTAGTGTGGGCAGGTGATGTTTTAGACTTTCCATAGGCCACACTAATTCTGCCTCCCCCCTTCTTATTTCTTTCCCCTCTGTCTTAATCACCTTTCCTCCTTCCTAACACACAAATGTGCATACACATTGCTCCTGATTGTGCACAGCACTTTCTGTGCTAATAAGACTACCTTTCTGTCTAGTTTAACATCCTGAACTAAAGGCAATGTCAAGAGTTTAAACACAACACAGAGCACATATAAAACACTCTGTTTACTCTAGAAATAAAAAAGTTGCTTGAACATATTTTACTCCACTCAGACTCTCTCAGTCACTGTTGATAGATCTTCTCTTTTTCCCAAACCACTTCTATCAAAGCCTGAAAGAAAAAAGCCAGAACTTCTTTGGCTGTCTGTTTAGCCTTAGTGAAAGGGGCATTAGCAATGCAGAGACTTTTTCCCTCATAACATCATTATGTTTTCTACTTTCACGCGCGGCAGAGAGCTACTAATTCCAGCCTTTCATGTCTGTGTGGGAATACACCACTTCCTCACTTGGCAGCAGCCAAACGAATCTCTGTGATGTGGGAGCAGGATACCAACACCTTGGCTCATGTTACTGGCACCAGTACTTACCCATGGCACAGAGTGGAGGAGCTGCTGTTGCCTCTCCGCAAAATTAGGATGTGTTTTGGCTAAAACCAAGAGGGTAAGTGATGCATAACCACACAGCCTCAACAGCCTTCTAAAGACACTTGCTGATTAGTGCACTCCCTAAAAAAGCAGCTCATTTTGATAGAAGGCTACTGTTGTAATTTCCTACAGTTGGCTGGAGCTTCATCAGTTCTCAGCACTTCTCATACAGTTAGTAATTTGTTTTGTCAAGGTTGGGAAGCCTCCGAAGAAAACCAGTGGCATGTAGGATGCAGTCTTGGCAACCCCAGGATTTTAGTTTTCTGCCTGAGTCTATAGGATAGCAATATTCTAGAAAAACTATCCTGTTGATGCATCCGGCCCAATCCCTACATGACTGTGCATGTAGAAGGTTAATTTGACCTCTTGATCATTAAGGGATCTGATGGTAGGAACACCACTCACTCTCTATCATCTACATTCAAATCAGTCAAGCGGCCCTTAATGATTTGTTGGACTGAAAGCTTGGAATGGATAGCAGAGAAAGATCTCAGTATTTGCACAGGGCCTGTGGAAATAAACTCCTCCTTATGAGTGGGGGTATACAGCAAAGCCAAATGAAGAAGATGAAATAAGGCACTTTATTTGGAGGCCTGATGTGGCTTATGAGAGCCTAAACGTGTGCTCCCTAGCTTTAATATTCCCCAGTTTGAAAATAAAAATAAAACCTTACAAATTCCCCTACTAAATGGCAAGTGGAACACATCTCTGACGTGCTTTCAAGAGCATTAAGGAGTAGGGGGGGAAAAAAAAGCATGAAGTTTGTCTTTATTTGCTTTGGCACATCGCCTGTAATGTTAATTACATACTGTTGCACAGTGGATTTGCTTCAGCTTACATTCCAGGTGCGGAGGAGCCAATTCCTATTGTTAGAAGGACAAGTACTGGTCACCCCATCCATGGCTTTGAGGAAACAGACAGGCTAACGTGACCTCAACAAGCTTGATATCGAGATTGTCACTTCCGCAGTCTCACCCCTACAAGCTTTTTCATGGTCCCCACACTCACGGCTCAGCCCAGATTGCCAGGTGGGATCCATTTTGCGTTTGCTATCCTGAAGTGTCCTTCATCTCTCTGATGGAGAGAGTACAGTGGAGGCTGCAAAGATGTAGAGAGGTCTGGAGCATCTTTCTTATGAGGAAAGACTGAGAGAGCTGGGACTGGAGAAGAGAAAGCTGAGAGGGGATCTTATAAATGCTTATAAACATCTCAGAAGTGGGTGTCAGAGGATGGACCAGGCCCTTTTCAGTGGTGCCCAGTGACAGGATGAGGGGCAAGAGGCATAGAATGAAACACAGGAGGTTCCATCTGAATACAAGGAGAAACTTCTTTCCTTTGAGGTGCCAGAGCCTGGCCCAGGCTGCCCAGAGAGGTTGTGGAGTCTCCTTCTCTGCAGACATTCAAACCCCCTGGACACCTTCCTGTGTGATCTGCTCTGGTGACCCTGCTTTAGCAGCTGGGTTGGACTGGATGATCTCCAGAGGTCCTTTCCAACCCCAACCAGTCTGTGATTCCGTGATCCCTTTCCACTGAAGACAAAGAATGAATCATTTCTCAAGGCTCTACACATCACCCCAGAAATGCTCTCTGAAATACGCCAGTTCTGATATATCTGTAATTATCTGACAGGAGGAGCCTTCAGATCTTTCTTTCTCCAAGTCAGTCATTGCAGGTACTGTTGCTCTCATTACCCTACAGTAGAAGTTGGGCAGAGTTAGGAGCCCAAGCCAATTACCTAAACATTCATATGTTTAGGCACCATAGGGTACCCAAATAAGCCTTGTGCTATCACTCAAGAAAGAGACAGATCTCCCATAGCTCCCCTGTCACCTTTAGCTTCATATGATTATCTTGGGGGTTGAGTTTGCTCAGGATCAGACACCAAAATTTGGGCACCTAGAGCTCCACTGACTGTAGCTCACAGTCAGTGCACAAGCAGAATCCTACGGATTGAAGCTAAATTTAGGAGACAGTCTGTGAAATGAGCAATAACCCTGAAGTTGCATGAGATAAATCCTTTCTCTTTGGACAAAAAGAGTGAGTCAAATCTCATTTAACTGTGGATATCTACATTTTACACAATCACATCTCAAGGCATTAGCCCAGGCTTTGAGCTAATGAAAGATTACACATTTGCAAAGAGGGATTTTAAGAGTTCAGTTTAGTTGTACACCTACAGGTGTCTTGAGCCAACTGAGATACCTGAGGGCATCTGATACGTCTGCATAGATCTGCCAGATGTGACATAACAACTACAAGAGACTTGCATCTTGCTGCAGCTGCAGCTGGAGGCAAAGTAAAATTATTTCAGACATCTCAAATTCCATTAGACACTTATGCTTAGACAGCTGAATTAGCCCCTTGATACCTCTGAGGGAGGAAGATGAACTGATCTCTAAAGGCATGATTCACCTGCATAAACATTGGCATCTAGTACCATTGGAGAGCACCTGGAGCTCCAAGAAATCTGTGCAGGGCTGGCAGATATGCCACAGGACACACAGGAGACGTGCGCCTTTACTGGAGCAGATGCCCAAGGCTGAGGCAGGGAGGTGCCTATAGTGCAGCAGGCAGTCATGTTTGCACAACTAAATCCTATCCTAAATGCCTATTTGTAAAGAGAGCTTTGGGTGATCCACTCCAGTGCTGGTTCGCACTGGCTCAGGTGAATCATACCAATGATTTCTCCAGCTTCCAGCAGTTGCGTTCTCCCTGTACTCCCATGAAATTCAGCAGATCTCAGACATCCCCTTTTCTCCAGATGTGTAACTGCAAAGACCCACAAGCCTCTCAGAACAGACACATGCAATCCACGGCCCCTGGGCTAGTGCTTCATGAAACTTAGTGGAGAACCTCTGACACTTTGGGAACCGATGCTTGAAAGGAGTGTTACCCCTTATGGATAAAGCAATTCATTGACTGATGTCTCCTCTGGAGACCAGAGGAAAGGTGAAGGCTTCCTTTCTGTGCAGTGCACAGGGTAGTATGGGTTTGAAGAGACCTTCAAATCTCATCCAGTGCCCCTCCTGCCATGAGCAGGGACATCTTCACCAGCTCAGGTTGCTCAGAGCCCCGTCCAGCCTGGCCTGGGATGTCTCCAGGGATGGGGCATCCACCACTTCTCTGGCCAACCTGGACCAGCATTTTACCACCCTTGTTGTAATTCCTTCCTCATGTCTAGCACGGCTGAGACCAGACTGATATCTCAACTTCCCTTATGCTGAAAGAGCTGCCGCCTTCTTTTCATCTTGCTGGGCTGTGATTGATGCAGAGAAGTTGTATTATAAGGAAGAGGTTTTGCTGACCACAGAAGTTCTCTCACTTTCATTCTGGAAAGCTTGTTATTCTCTGCCCAGTTCTGTCTGGGATGAATTTGCTCACTTCCACTTGTCTGCTGCTCCTAAGGTGCATTTGCTGCTCAGGAATCAGGTGAGGGCAAAGGAATGGAGCAGAGGCACGAGCATATTAAATTAAGTAAGATGCAGATAACTCCCAAAGATCTGATGTATCAGAAAAAGAAGCTTTGGGAGCAGGATTTTATTTTTCCCCTGTGGTTTTGGCTGTGAAGCAGAGTTGGAGATGGAAGTTGGCTTTTAGCATTGGTATGCTTTGTAATTTGCTACCAGATGGCACAAGAAGGGGACCTTATTTTTCTTTTTTTTCCCCTATAGTGGCAAATGGTATTGGTTTAAGCCTTCTGCAAAGCCCTGGAAGCTCCCTCCCTGCTTTGATTTGTGTCTCCCGCTCGCTATTGTGCTCTATATAATTATGTACAACCACATCCATTTTTAGTTGTGCTGTGCATTCCCTTTGCTTTCAATTATGCATTTTTGTGGCATCTGTGACAACATAAATATGTAAAATTGATAAGATGTTTTTGTACTGGAAAGACTGAATCTTCTGGTACACTGGTTTTTTAGTTATCAGCATTTTTTTCTGGTCTTCAGCATTAGCTTCCACAGAAACTTCAACAGAGCTGGTCAAAGAGCCGCAATTAGGATACCTGGGAGTTCAGGGTCTTCACTGGATGGGTTTACAAATATTTCTATTAATCTCTTGAACCAGGTAATGTATTTGCATGAAGCACCATGTAAGAAATTACTAGTGGAAGTTTGTAATTTGCTATCTGAAGAACCTGTAGTTATTTCTATTGTGTTCTTGGAAGAAGATAGGAATTAGGCATAGATACACAGGAGTGGGGTTAACCATTGGAACAGGCTGTTACCAGGGTGTATATTTTCCTCTCCTTGTGCTGTTGAACCAAGACTAAACTTCTTGCTGAGAATATATAATTCAAATAAGCTACTAGGCTTAAAACAATGCAACAAGTAAAATCCAGTAGATTCTGTTATCCTTCTTGGCCTGGAAATCTTTTAAAACATTATTTACTCTTCTGACCTAAACCAAGTTTTTTTCTTTTTATAATGAACTTTCATTCAGGATACAAAATGCATGTCTTTTGTAAACTCTTGTGCAGACAAATCATTAGACCTGGTATGTTGATCTTAGCAGACATTCTCATCTGCTAATTGTTTTTCCACCAGACAGCAGAAACAATTTTCCTGTTTGTCTCCGCTCAAAACAGAAAACTTCAGATGCCTATGAGTTAGTTATATAATCCTAGCTATTTTTCTAGCAGCAAAACAGAAAAAAAAAAAAAATTCAAAATGTAGGTTGTAGTTCCAGCCTTATAACAGGACGGTCTGACACATGCAGAGGCCCATATATAACTGTTTCTTACATGGGATGGCAAATAACTGGCTTAAAGTAGAAGGTGAGCTTTCACATGGCTACGGTTTACAAAAATTAGCCCAACACTTAGGATCTAGTAGGTGCAATTCTAGGTGGGGTGTCAAGGTAGCTGCCTGCCAGCATTTCAGCTCCCAAAGCCATCAGGGAACCAGAAAGTGATGCAGCTACTATTTGCATCTGCCTACACCTGAGCTGACAGACAGAATGACCAGAGCATCATTTACTGATGAGGTACAGCTGTAAGGATGCAAACAAGCCAAGGCTCAAAGTCCTGATTTGGAAAAGGAGGCTGAGGGGAGACTTTCTCACTCTCTGTAACTACCTGAAAGGAGGTTGCAGCATGTAGGGTGTTGTGTCTTCTCCCAAGTAACAAGCGAGAGGATGGGAAGAAATGGCCTCAGGTTGCACCAGGAGATATTTAGATTGGATATCAGGAAAAATTTCCTCATGGAAAGGGCTGTTGGGCATTGGAACAGGCTGCCCAGGGCAGTGGTGGAGTTACCACCCCTACTGGTGCTTAGAAGATGTGGAGATGAGGTTCTTAGGGACAGGATTTAGAGGTTAATGGTTGGACTTGATGGTCGTAATGGTCTTTTCCAACTAAAATGAGTCTATGATTCTATTCTATGATTCTACCCACACTGGGAGGCTGTCTAAGCTATAGGGACTTCTTATCAAGGCCTCCGCATGACTGGGTTTGCAGATTCCTCTGTGCCAACCTACCACATTCTTAGCTATTTTAGCCTACAGTTATAAAGGTTAGCTTAAGTCATGATGGTCCCTATTGTTAAATATGGTGGAGCTCAGCTGAACCACGGTTTTGTTAGCAGGCAACTCGTTTAACACATAATAATGAAGTTGCAGCTGTTCCTGGTGTAGAATTAAACCTAAAATCTGGAGAGAGCCCGCTGGTGTGTGTGAACACAGAAAAATAAGACAGGAAGAGAAGCTAGAACTGCAAATTCTCAAGTCAAATCGAGATGGCATTTGGCTTGAAAATGATGTAACTTAAATTTAGACATCCAAAGGTAGGAGTGTAAATGTGTTGCTGGTGTCTAACCTCCCACCACAGTCAATGAAGAGGCAGTCAGTCTTGTCAACAGGAGATTCAATTCAGCTGCCCACAGGTAAGCACCTAATGTTACATGAGACATCCTAGTGTATTCAAGACATCCATCTGTGGGTGGCAGATAGGAAATAGGATTTATGGGAAACCTTCTGCCTCTTGGAGCAGCAGCTGTAGGCTAAGTGGGACAACTATGACCATTGTTAATAACACGATGCTCCAATGTCAGGGCAACTGAATTGTTTTCAGAGTCCAAAGGGTGATTCAGCTCACCTTGAATTAAACACCTGAGGTATGGTGCAGGTTCCTCAGTACAGGATTCTTGTGCATTTGAGACATCCCAAGGCAGCTGATGCATCTTTCTGGGCAGACAGGTACGACCACAGAACTTGTGGAAGATGCATTTCTCTCTGAAATTATAAATAGAAACCAAGCAAGATGGTCTGAAGCTCATGGATGGAGGTATGGCACTGAAAATCTACGTTGAAGCAAACAAATCACCTCCAAAAGACAATTCTCTGGATGTGCTTTAAATTTACTTACCTTTCGGGCATGTAGCTTAGTGACTTACTAGTTTTTCTCACTATTTTCCAATGAGAACCTTGGGGACTAAACTCTCACAGACTGAGAAAAGTGAAGAGAGCCAGCAGACTTAAGAGCACCTCTCTACCTTGGAACCATATTAGCTGGATCTCCAGCTGCCACCACCTGATGTCGCTCCATGGATCTGTCTCAGGCCAGATGACATAGGAAACCTGAAACAAAGCAGAAGTAGTAGGATACATGTACTACTAAGTTAGCTGATGGTAGCTGGAGCTACACGGATGTATACTGACTTCTGACAGAGTTGTTCCCAATTAGCAAAGGTGTACATCTGACTTTGTAAGGGATAAGTGCTTGGCTTTGTATACTGGGAGAATGGGAGAGATTACGTCTTCCCTCTACCCCTCCCAGGGCCATTGAATATGCCATTTCAGAACTCCTCTGGCCTTTTGTTGTCTTGATTTAAGGTACAAGACCTGTGAAAGTGGATTGTTCTGGGTTGCACAGTGGAACAGATTCATTGTGCATTGCTCGGAGATATGCAGTTCTGCCCAGAGATGGAATGATAAAGTTTGGACCACGTAGAAGAACTTGAGTTTCCTGGTTTGTTTGTATTATTACAGTAGATTCCAATTAATAGGTCCCCCAGTAAATGTCACCCTCCCTCACCTGGCAAGATTTGCTGGGAACAGACTCAGTGTGAGTCATTTCATTGCCTTGAAACAATGAATAAACAACACATCTAATCCACAGAAAGGGCATGTTTGAGGGGATGGCTTAATAAGCTAAGCAACAGATTTAAAATGTGTAGACTCTCTGGAACCATAAAATTGAATTCAAGTAGTGTCATTAGTTCTGTTTAATTCTGTTTTTTTTAGTTCTTTCTTCTAAGGGTTAAACCAAAGGAGTATCAGCATACTGTAATATGCTGCAGTATTTGGGACTTCTTTAAAATCCTAATTCCTGACTGCTCCGGATGGACCTTGAAAAACACCAGACATGTTTCATATAAGTGGGAATTTACCCTGTTGTCCTTGGACATACTTTTCCTCCTTCCTATTGTTATAGCCAGGACAGGCTGGATTTCAACACCAGCTATCTGACCTTTGGGTGTGTAATTTGCTGAGTGCTTTGGGATCATGAAGGATGAAGGGCTCCGTTTAAATGCAAACTTTTTATTATTAGCTCCTGTGAATAGACTGCAGGCAACAGGTGTGAATTGGTGCTTGCTTAGCTAAGACTTCGTGCTGTGCTCGCCGTGGTCATCTCTGCATGGCCTCCAGCCTGCCACCAAAGCTCAGGCTTACCTCCACAAATACTTCCATGCTTCCTACAATACCTATTTTTATAGGCATTACAGAAATGGAATGATACCCTAAGGATTCCCTGTAGCCCCTAGGGTTGAGCAGACACAGAGAGTAAATCCTACTTTAGAGCTTTTCAGCCTCTGGTTTGCATGTTCCTCATGGCCCAATGACTACCTGAAAGGGGTCTACTCAATATAACTCAACCCCACAGTCAACAAGCATCTTCATCTGTAGCAGAAAATTCTTAAAGATCTAAAATTAAAACCAAAACAAAACTAAACTAAAACCAACAAAATAAAAAATACCCAAAGACAAAACCAACCCCAACTGAAAACTACTGTTTGAGGCAGGGATATAGGGAATAAAAATTAATTCAAGGGGTCAGTCTCCCACTGTAAATTCAATCTTCCATCTTGTTGCGAATGTCCCATGTGACTTCAAGCAACATACCTCTTTTTTGCCTGTTAGTAATATTTTTTTCTGTTCTTTGTCCACGAGGATGAGAATCAAGCTTGTACTCTGTATGTGGTATGGTGACATTATTAATTGATTCATTAATAGTAGACAGTAAGGTCTACTTATTTGTAGGTCTGGGAAAGTTCTGGTTCTAGGTTGTTTTTTTTTTTCTTTTTAAATAGTTGGAAACCTCTGCTGAAATTACATTGCTCCCTTCTGCCCTCATCTGCTGGTAATTACAGCGTGATAACATCAGTGTCAAATGACACAGACAGGCAGTCATTGGGAAACAATTCCAGGAACAGTGACTGTGGAGAACTGACCTGCCAGAAGTGGCAACTCGTTCCCAGGGTTTGCCCCACGGGAGCCAAACTTTGAGAAAAAAAGGGAGACTCTTGCAGGTTGAGCCAGTTAGGAGCTAAAAGTGATGGAACTTGGTATTTTGGGCAACTCTACTTGTTTTAGTAAAATGGGCAAAATGCTGTTTTTGTCTTCCAAAAGGCATCATTCGGTGGCAGAGCATGTCTTTGCTAGAGGCTATAAGGTCTTTTCCATTTATCCCAAAATGCTCTACTAGTTTTTCTGAGAGGTATACTCCTATCCTTGCTAAGTTCTTTCCTGCTTCCCTCTTCCTTTCCCCCGAATTGTGTTTCTCTTTTTTTTTTTGTTTTGTTTTGTTTTTCCACACAAAAAAACCCCACACAAACCAAACCAAACCACCAAGGAAAATTCTGAACAATTCTGAACAGAATTAAAGCAAATCAAATAACTCTGGATAGAGCATACATATTAGTGTTTGTTGGCCGAACATGACTAATCGAGAACACGAGTACTTGACAGCTGATTCAGATGGCATCAGCATCAGCAGTCAAATCTTTTTTTTTTTGTGGCTCAACGCAAACTGGAACAACATGGAACATGGGACTGGTCAAAATCAGTGTCCTGGTGCTGGTAACACAAGGATGGGGTAGTTCTTTTGATCAGATAATAATTCATTCTCCCACCACCACTTCCAGAACAAAACTTGAATTTTTCTATAAGTTTTGCCGTGACCTCTTCACAATATTCCCAGCACCATCCTGGAGAATTCTGTCCTGATGATCTGATTCACATGTACAATAGGGCACCTTCAGCCCAGCCTAGTAGTCTAAAAAAAGCCTAATTATGAATGTGTCCACATCTTCAGACAGGTTGCAATCAAAAATCAATTAAAGAGAAAGAATAATTAACTATTTTAGATCTAGTCACTGCCAGAGAGAGAAACAGGGAATGAAGAGCCAGAAAGCAAACAGAACAGAAGGAAGTATGGAAAATCATCAGTTTGGACAGGAGCGTAAAGAACAAAAGGTATATGAAAGAACTGGGGAAATTACAAAGAGCTACTTGAGCTCGGAAGTAAATCAGTAAAGACTCAAGTTTATTATTGTTTTAAAATCCCAGTAATGATGAAACGAAGAATGAGAGAATAATGCAAATCCATGATGACAGAACATGTTACTTTTTAATATGATACATCAAATACCAAGTTTAATCGGTAATACTACAATTACGCTGAATGCGTAACTGTTGTACAGAAAGACTCAAAGCCCCTTGGAAACATTCCCATCATTTTCAGAGTGTCATGGAAAAAGGCCTTTGCTTCTTTACATAATAAATACAAGGGCAATTAGCCAGGGCCTTAAATGTAGGTCCCTGAGTGCTGAGGTCCTGCTTTAAAGCTGTTAAACAGCCATCTTTTCAATGGCTTATCAAATTTTGCAAAGGTCTTCTCCTGCCTGCAACATGTCAGACGTTATCTCTCTCAAAGAAAGAAAATTTGCTGACTGTGGTCATCATGCGAAAGAATAATAAACTACTCTATGTTTCTCCACAAACACCAAAAAATATAGACAGGGATGCAACCAAATGTTCCAGCCTTCACAGACGTGCGTGATAGGCTGAAATTTATAGATGTGATTCTTCTTCTTAAGATCAAGTTTTATTCTAAATTCTTAACTGGAGTTTGGTTTTAAGATGTATTTGTGTTTGCTTCTCTGAGATTGCGAAAGCACGATGAGTCATAGCAGGAGGTCGGCACAGGTTGCGTTCTTCAGAGGCTCTTGTTCAAAAGCGTGTTAAGGAAAAGACGGGTAATAGAAACACTTGATGTGGGAAGAACTGTGCGTGTTTTCTGATACATCTGTTTTTTTTGTTTGTATTCCTATAGAAGGCTTCAGAATTTGAACTTTGGTGATATCTCCAGGTATGGTGGAAAAATAGAAAATTATATCTCCCCTTTATGGGATCATTCTTTTTAGCAGTGAAACTGTTCTGAAGTGAAGCGAATTTGTTGGGATAAATCAACAGTTCTGAAATTACTAGGCAGGGTAACAAAACAAAGGTTAGATTTCAGACAGTTGTAGATATGGCTCTGTTTTGCTCAGGTGCATCTTTAAGTGTTTTTTTCATATAATCTGCAACAGAGAAAGAGAGATCTGGTGATGAGTTCTGAAAATTCAAGAAAATTAATTTGTGCTTGTGGGACTGTATGCAAGGAGCAAAACCAAGAATAGGTCACAGATATAAACTGAAATTTATGACAAGGGTCCATGACTCATTTGGTACAACCTTGCGTCTTGCCTTCCAGATGTGTCACACCATATATACAGATTTATAAGTGCTGAAGACAGGCTTTCTTTGGAGATACGGCTTGATATTCCTCCATTGAAATGCCCAGGCATCTCGGACTCTGCCTTAGCAATTTATCTGCAGATGTCTCCTTGTTCCTTTGACTCCAAGGGACTGAAACAAGTGTTCATAGAGTTTTCCTAGACCCAAGAATGTCCCAAATGATAAACTAACCCATTCCACTGGGAGAAGTAGATTTACCAGGAAACGGGTGGATCCATCTAGGTCTATATTTCATTCTTTTAAATCCTGACTATTGTCACCAAGCAGACAGGATTTGATATCTGTTCAACTACAGTTTCCATACAGCACTGCTCAAGGTAATGAAGAATGCAGGGCTACACAAGAGCATCATATGAGCATAATTCAGAGAGAAGTAAAATGTTTGTTCAGTCAAAAGCACCACGTCCTCTAGAGAATTTAATCGAAAACCTAGCCCCAAAACTGGTTTGTTTGAGATCCTGGGAGCTGCAGTGGCTGGAAAGATGTCAGTATATTCACATTTCTTCTTCACAATCTGCCACACTTCAAGGACAGGGGCCTGATCCTGCCAGACCATCACCCATCTCCTGATTCTGAAGTGCTGACTCCAAAGCTTGTGTTCGTTTTGGTTGATTTCATAGGATCTCTACCAGTTAAAACTTCAGGGAAATGACAGAAGTTTCATGTGAGGTCTCAACTTTTCCCTCTGTGTGTTTCCACTTTACAAGGCACTTTATAAGTCCGACAGGAAAAGTAGAAATCTCAGAGGGATTTTATTTATCTCTTACAGTTACTTGTTTCTCCAGTGGTTTTGGCATCTGAATTTTGAAGAATTTGCTTCTTAGTTCTTACAGTGCTATTTTAGAAAAGAGGATGCCTTTTTTTTTTTCTTTTTTCCACTAAAATTTTGGGTTTTTTCCTGATTTCTGGTGATGTCAGAATCACCCTTGTTCTCAGTCTTAACTTAGGAAACAGCCTAATGTATAAGTTAAACAACAGCAACTACATTCTGGGCTTTGCCAGATTTACTGGCACATGAGCAGGCTGGTTTTACAAACAGGTTTTTTATATTAGCACAGATGAAGTCACACGGTGTTTTCATGGATCAATCCCTCTGATTAAGGGCTGCTGTGGATGGGATCCATCTCATCTAAAAGCAGTTATCCGAGAAACAAGCATGGAAATACAAGTTAGTCACCAAAGGTTTGTGCTGTAGCCAGTGGAAAAATAGGCATTTCCAGACAGCATTTCCTTTGACCAATTGTAGTTAGTTATTTTGGTATGAGATGAAACGGACCCTTTAGTCAAGATGTCTGGACATGAATCACCCTAAGAAGAACAGTAGCAATGATGTTGATATCTGTGAGCTCTAGAAAAAGTATTTTCTCATGCCCAAGAAACCTCACATTTGGTTCCGTAATCAGTCTGCGCGCAACAAGAAGTGGGAATAACCTGGAAGTATTGAAAATTAGTTGTTTGGATGTGCAGTACATCCAGCTTCTGATCTATTGAAGAAGACTGTGCATGAGTCCTTTGCATCACATGAACACTGTTCATTAACCTGGAGAGGGGATTTTGCGAGGACTTTACATGGAAGCAGATTTAGGGAATCTGATGAGGTTTTTCAGAAGTGCTCAGACCTGCCAAAACTTGATTCCTACTGAAGGATTCTGAGGGATTCCTCCTGTTAGTTTGATGGGGACAGCAAAAAGCCGACAGTAAGACCTGGATGTAGTTCTGCACACATTGGCGTCTGGTACTGCATTTTACCTAGTTGTTAGATGCCATTTCAGATAGATGAATGCTACAGAAGCAGATTTTTTTTTCAATAGGTTGTCTAAAATGACAGAAAAATGCCCCGCTCATACCTAGATAGTGGGCTTTGAGTACGGATATCTAAATGTATGTCAATAGGTGAACTAGGGTAATGATTTCTTTGTCTGATTTAATTAATTTATTCCATTTGATGCTCTCTAAGCGTCTTAGTTGGTCCTGATATACCTCTTTAGAAAAACATAGCCTCCTTTAGATCCTGTCTCATATTTACCAGCCCAATGCAGATGATGTGGATATTTTAGGTCACCTCAGCTGGCAGTAGATACCTCTGGTATGATCTGTGAATCACATTCCTACATTTGGTCAGTTGAATAGCAATTTGGGTCGTGCTGGCTTTACTGACTGGTTTCCACTGATTTATAATGAGAGCTTAGATACCTACTGACGTGTAGATACCTCCATTTACATAGCTGTGGGCTGGGAACTGAATTTTATAGTAAATACGTATGAAAAAAGCATTCTGCTGCATGCTCACAAATCATCTACTTACAGTTTAGTCCTGACTATATTTCAAATTGAGCATGCTGTGTAGGTGGACATGTGTTCCCAACTGCAGATCAAAATATAACTACAAGTCATGACATCACATGTAGGAAACAGCTAACAGATGTCACAAATGTAACCAGTATATGATACTAACATTAGACTTCCCAGAAAACATTAAGGATTCATACATTTTAGTCACGGCTGGTCTTGGATTCTGTAGTCTGACTTGATGCATAACACAGGTTGGGGAAAAAAACAATGTATAATCATCTACTCCACTCCAAGTATGAGTTCAATAATTGTTTGCTTAAGTATTTTTTTTTGAGGCAAAGGATACCACCTTGAAATGAAAGCATCAGGAAACTTATTGTAGCTAATGACGCCAATGAAAACAAAGAAAAAATCAAACAAACAAACAAGAAAACATTGGAGAATCACAGAACACAGAAGAATTTTGGTTGGAAGTGATGTCTGGAATTAATCTACTTCAACTATCTACACTCAAAGCTGGTCCAGTTAAATTAAGCTGAAGATGATTCTTTTTTTTTTAAATTTAATTTGCATGGTTGCAATAGTGTTCTTCTTTTGGTGGGGGAAAGATCTTGGAACTAAAGAGATTTTTTTAATGCTCAGTGCTTTCTTTCCGTGAAAGCCACTTAACATTTTTATGAAAACTTTGTCACGGGAAAGATACTTACATAACACTGTTGGATAATTAGTA
Source organism: Pampusana beccarii (assembly GCA_013399365.1). NCBI lineage: Eukaryota > Metazoa > Chordata > Aves > Columbiformes > Columbidae > Pampusana > Pampusana beccarii. Next base: position 14,662 of record VWYH01006317.1, on the reverse strand, counting down.
CAGCTACAAAGCCTGAAAATACAAGTGGAAATAATATATTTTGGCCAATATTATAAGCTGAAATGTTAATTTGGAACAAAGAAAATATTGCACCATAAATGCCTTAGCCAAACATTTAAGAGTTAAATTTTCGATAACTGGAAAAAAAGGAAAAATGTTATTTGAAGTCATGTCATAATAAAATACATTCTAAATAGTGACTTTTGTATATATATATATATATACACACAATATCATGGACATTTCATACTGTTAACATGAGGAAAATGACAGCTGTATATGGCAGATTATGCATGTGTGCACCTCAGAGGCTTGGTCTCAGATTTTGGTCAATAGAAGTACATTTATATATGTAACTTTTAGAGCATTCTTCTCTGATAAAATTGTTGAATTTCTGACACACACAGCATCTGGAGTCCCATAGGAGATCGAGCTCTACCTAATAAAACAGAAACTACAGTTTAAGACTAAAAGTTTGAATAGAAGGTAATTCTGCAGATGCTGAGCAGAGAAGGAAGATTTTAGAAGCTTGGATCAGTTCACTAAACATAGATGTTTAGTGACATTTCAGGCTTCCTAGAGAATTCAAGGCATACAAACAGGGTTGGAGATAATACACAGGATATGTAGGAGAACCATCCTCTTCCGAACAAGCAGGGGCATCCTGTGACTTCTCAAATGTCACAAGACACCTATGTTTAGGAAACCAAGCTGAGTCCTTTGTGATTTGCTTGTGGTAAGACAGGAAATTAGTGTTCAAAATAAAGCTTGAACTCTGTTTTCCTAAGCATGCACCTGTTCTTCCGAGCCATAAAAGCAACCTTTTCTTTTAAAGAGCAAATAACTTTTGAAGGGTGTGATAACATTGAGACAAAAAGAGACAATTTAATGTCCTTTACTTGCATAATTAAAACTAGAGGGGGAATAGAAAAGGATTTGTCAGACCCTAAGATACATAGCGCAGTCTTCGAGAATCAGTATCTTAAAATGCACGTAGGTCACCCTGATGCACCTCCTCAATTTAGACGTATTTCTGAAAACTTGGATATAAGTGGATGCACAAATCATGTCTAAAACTAGAAAAAGGTCAATTTGTGGCACAAGCTTCCTGTTAGGATTGTAGGATTATGCAGGGCAAAGATGAGGAACGTGCTGGTCTGGTCTTCAGACCACTTGTGGACCTCCAGGCAGATACAGGTGAACTGAGCCTAGATCTCTGATAACTACATCTGCAGCTTGGACTCCTACAGCACATATAGATCTCTAGATCGAAATATTTAGCGGCATCTTAGATCTCAAATTGACTTTTTCTCTTACAGTCAGATTGCCTTTCCCTTTTCTGCTGTGTTCGACTCATACAGTAAAGTTTGAAATCTAGGGAATTTGAGGAAAAAATATTGATAACTGCTGTGTGCTTTAGATAATACCTTTTTTCTCCTTTCAATGTGTTGTGCTGTTAGCATGGAAATCCAGGGACAGAGTCCTCTTGACTTCACAAACAGGTTAGGCAGTCTGGCTCCAACCTAATGAAGCTTGTAAACCAATCCAATTTTGATTTTTTTTTTAATTAAAAAACGAGAGGATCTCTGGAATATTCATAGACATCAGTTCATCCCCATTATGCGAAATGTGCTGTAATTTATTGCATCTCTAATTCAATACAATAGTTTTACATGTCTACTCTATTTTTAAACACTCTAAACAAGATGCCTGTATTCAGAAACAAACTAACAAGAGACAGTTGTCGCAGCTAACTTAAACACATTTTTCTCTTCCCACAAAATGAAATTATGTATATCACAATTATAAATTAACCTTCAGCTGGAATATGTGTCAGTAAGACAATTGTACGTTAAAGAGTTTTTATATGAGAGAAGAAGAAAACTCATGAGAATACATTAGTGAAATACACATGAAATAGGATTTATTTTGTTCTTCCATAATGTACAGGTTCATATTTGGTGGTCAAAATCCTGCCAAATACTGATAGAAACCATCAATGTTGTTATTGTTGTTGAAAATCACCCAAAAATTTCAATACTTTAGAACTAAGACTTGTTTTTTGGAAAAAGTCAAGTTCAAAGAGTTTTGACTATTTTTTTCCTCCACTTGGAAAAAAAAAAATTGATTATTTTGGAAACACTTCAGTTTCCATTGATTAAAATGTAGAGTTTTGAACTGAAACAAATTATAAAAATATGTTATCAAAATTAGAGGTAATTATTGTAAGTATGGTCACAATTGAAACAAAACTTATCCAGATATTTGAAAAAAAAAGGGTTTGATCTACCTACATGACTTTCCTCCACTACATTTCTGGTTTTGAAAAATGTTGTTATTCTAGATTTTCTAGATCAATGAAGGATAGAAAAAGCAGTCCCAAATTTGCAGATTTTGAAGAGGTAGTTAAAGCATTTCCACTCAAACCTACTCGCTCTACTTCAGCCGTGAAAACTGAAGAAGGTCTAAGTCTGATAAAATAGGTTCTTTACGAAATTTTTCTGTTTCTGTATATCGGTTCTTTAAAATCTGAAAGCATTTTGGATAATTTTGGTCTATGTCTATTAGAACAAGGGGTTTATTACGAAAGGCTCACTGCTGTTAATAAAGATGAGCAGTTTGTGATGATGTTATGACTGATGAGGAAACACTAATTACTCATGGCTGCTGGGATGTAGAAAAAACCATCCCTGACCTAGAACAGTTATTGGATGGTAACTCATTGAGCTGCGTCACCCCATCCCTCATCCCTAAGAAAGTGGCAGCAGGGGGCTGGTACCCACAAAGTGGCCTTTTAAAGAGGGAATGAAGAAATGGTTGCTGGGGAAGGACAAGGAAGGATTTTGCTTTGGTATGAAATGGATGATCCCCTGTGTTGTGGGCTGCATAGAGAGATGAGATTACAGGTTGTGGATTTTGATCAGGTTCTGGATTTTGATGTGTTGGAGTTACACAACAGGCTTTAAATAATGTAGGAGTTATACCCCAGCTCTTGTTACTTGGGTAGGAGGAAGAATACAGTACTTAGAGATACAGAGCTTTGTTGGTTTCTTTTTTGTTAGGGTGGGGGGCAGAGATAGGTAATGTATCATAGGTCATTTAGATTAGGCCATAGTGCTTTTGCATGGAGAGTAGACTCACAGGCATGAGAAAGACTATGCCACTAATCTTTGGGGTTAGACATCTATTTCTTGATTATTTTTCAGTACCATTGTAACCTTTGAATCTGAGATTCAGGTGGGCTCCCGGCAGGCAGCGCAAGGAGGAAAGCTCATAGCTCAGGGGACTCTGCATTGGATTCACCTTGGGGTAGGGTCATAGCTATGCCATTTTCACATAGAAGACCTGGGGTTTTAGCACAAGCCACAGAGGCTGGTTCTTTTTCACCTTCGTAGGTTTTTTACTTCTGATGAGCAATTCAACTTGGTCTACTGAGCTTCTAGATTAACCATCTGAAATGCTTGTAATCTATTCAACAGCAGCTGTAAACTTTTTTCAATGAAATTCAAGTCTGGTCTCCCTATTGATTCCAGTCTCTCACAGCTGGAGTGCTTTATTTTCCCTAGTGGAGAAGCAAATTAGATGCTTTCTTGTCTCCTTCTTTCTCTATGAACTTCCCTCCTCAGGTTAGATTATGCCTGAGGGAGAGAGGATGAGAATAGAAGGTAACCACTTCATAAGGAGTCCTCGGAGATGTTGCAATTAGGAAACATCTTCCTGAGATTCACTTCCCTCCTTGCTTCCTCTTATTTTGAGGAGTATGGGGATTTCTTAGTAATTTGACACTTGTCTATGCTGGCTGTAGTTCTCAACACCCTGCAAACTAATTTTTTTGTACTGACTAGTGAACCGCTTTGTAATTACAAGGCTGTGGTCTGCCCATGTTGTGTGCACAACATGCATTTCTGCTGCCTGAAAACTCGTGTTTCAGGAAGCAAGGACAAGATCCTAGGGAAGAAAAACATTAGATATTTTTCAGCACTAAGTAAACATTCATCTCTGTCTCACGAAGGGTCTCTTCGACTTGAGCAGGACTGTTTGCACAATAAGCCCCTGCTTTCCTTTATTTCTACATCCCCACAGAGATGTAGCTTCCAAGCTGCAGTCTGGCTTGGTTATATCACGTGAAAGATCAATGTGATAGAATGTTTTTTCCTTTCATTGTTAGGACCATCCTTGCAGTAACCTGCCTGGGCACACGTAAATTTTGAATTGGTATATAGGTTCAGTGGAAATGCATATGGCAGAAGTTTCTGAAGGACTGATCTCAAACAGGTAGAGCATGAAGCCAAGGAACTGTTCATCAGCAGAAGAACATCGAGCTATAGTATATACTTTGATTTCCACAAGAAACTGAGAATATTAATAACATTACAATGTTTCAGAAAAATTGGATGACAGAGCAGTGAAGCACATTAATTGCTCCCCAGCGAATGCAATTTAAAACCCTATTTTCTCTCCCAGGCCCACAAGCAGGTATCTTCCTCATGGAAATCTGCTACATAAACTTTGTTTCTGGGCTGACCCAGGCAGAAATTAACTGACAGAACCAAACTAGAACTAGACATAGATTAGTATGGCATTTCCATCTCAGAAGATATGCAAAGATTAGTGTTGCCTGAGCATCCAATTAGAAACACCCATTTAACCTCTTGTCTTTTAAACTGGAATTAGCAAGTGTGAAAATGAATCAGAAAGTCATACACCCCGAAATTGCATTTGGCTTTGTCTGAAGTACTTTTTGTGAGTTATGAGTTGGTTTGCTCCCTCTCTCCTCCTGTTTGCAGAAGAAACTCAATACCCGTCATGGCAAGATATTTTGGACTTGTTGTGTTTTTCCATGTCAAATCCCCTTCAGCCAAGCAAATATAATAATAATACCAGTGTCACGCCTCATGAATTCACACTTCACAGACCAATAGGTGAGGACCAAGCACTGCAGTGTGGAAGCAAAGGAGAGGGGATATAGGCTGTAGTTCAAGATCCTTTCAAGACACTGTCTTTTCTCAGCTGTAGTTTAACTTTTTTCGTATTGCTTTAACAGCTTTTGAGTCACTTTCTGGCAGGACAGTTCCATTAAAAAAATAAATATATTACAAAAAAAAAAAAAAGGAAAAAACAACAAATAAAACCTACAACTTAAAAATGTGCAAAGTGTTTGTTTTGCCTCCACTGACCACCCAGTACAAGCCTAATAAATCAAGTGATTAAATTGTTCTTAAAATATGTCTTAAAACATGTCCCTAAAATAGATTTGTGTGAACACATTGAAAGCTAGGGACCATGTTAATCATAGTAATCTACAACACTTCATGCTCGTGTAGTGTGAGGATGCCAAAATGCTTTCCGAGCATTAATTAATTGAGTTTCACATTACGCTGTGTGAGCGTGGGGATTATCCTTGCTATATAGCTGGAGGGAGATGGATGAATTGCTCAGGGCAACCTCACCCAGCAGTCAATGCCAAGTCAGGGAGCTGAATCGAGATAAGCAAAGTGCAGGAATCCGGAGGCTTTTTTCGGAAGGCAAGAAGGTTCTTGGGTATTTGTCAATGTGTGAGCCCAGTTTCAGAGGTCATTTGGGTCAGGAATAGTTCCTTTGACACCAGTGTAGCTGCTGCATGGTGATATCTTTATGTCGGATCCAGATATACTTACGCAGCAATACTTTGAGGGCAGCTGCGTGCCAATCAACAGCTAAGGAAAGAAGACTAAAACTAAAATAAGTCACTTGAAGTGTGGCAATGCAATCTGCCCAATATTAGTCTCGTATCTATATGCATCCAGCTTGCTTTCCAGAAATGTGATAAAAGGTACCCCTGTGCATCCAGCAACTAAGTTGTCTCTTAGGAAGTCACCAGGCAGAGGAATGGTACTTGCAGATGGTTTAAATTTTGTGGAAATTTTACAAATACATTCAGCTTTGTGGCTGAGAGGTCGCAATTTTATTCACAAATTTAAAATAAAACATTTCCAAAGAATTTTTGAATACTGAAAAAGAGTTGTATGTATGGTTAAGGGAATATGTATTTTTGTTAAGGGGGTGTTCGGCTGATCATTTTTTTTCCTGTAAGCCCTTTACCAACCAGAGATGCTATGTTTCGGTGTAGCTGTGCACAGTTACCTGAGATGCTGAGGGACTGAGATCAACATGTACGTTGTAAGCCAGCCCTCTCTAAATATGATGCATATCCTTGTCGCTTCCTAGACCTATAGACATGATGGCAACCATCCTTTTTGGTCTTTTTTTCTGACACAATCGCACTCCTCATCATTTCCTTCCCTCTGACCTTACTCCTTACTCTGTCACCATTTGCTTGTCCCACACACATACCTTTTGATGGTGGGAGGACACAATATTTATTTTTTTATTTCTCCACCAAGGCTGCCTCCAGGAACATGTCTGCTAATGTCTGACATTTGCCTCTCTCCTCCCTTTCTGGAATCCCGAGCCTGGACACGATGCCAGGCAGCAAAAGTTTCTGTGGGCAACTTGTATAACTTTGTACACGTGCAATCTGTTTTTCAGGAAGTCCCTTCCCCTTCTGCCAGCACTGAGTCATCGGCACTGAGCAATCCCATAGCCATGCCAGGAAGAAATACTCAAGCCGTGGATGGGGGAAGGTTTTTTAGTTCAGTGAACCCAGTGACCAACTCTGGGAAAATCATCAAGGGAGTAAAATGCAACAGGAGGGCACATCAAAACCCACAGATAGTGTGAACACTACCAACCAGGAAGGTTCAGTAGGTCTGATGTCTTACTAAGCCTAGTTAGTATGCAAAGGTTCATAACCCACCAACAAATCTGACCTGTCTTTGGACAGCAAATCTTTCCCCACCTTTCCCAAGTCCTTGCCATACAGATTTATCTGATTGTTGGATTAAAAAAAAGCATTTCCACCTGTTTGCTGACAGAGACTGGTCCTCTGGGTAGTTACCAACACACCTCCTCTCTACAAAGAGAAAAATAAAATTTTCAGTCCATACCCAAAAAGAATTCCCATCACCTATTCTTTGTGTTTTCTGAGCCTATTCTCTTGGATAAATTTACCATATCATTGTGAAGACATGACTCTGTCGATTTTGTTAGTATGACTGTGGCACCAAAGAAAATTAAAACAGTGGTGGATGACCCCTGCAAATCCTTAATTTTATTCAGTCAATATAGGATAGCTATACTATTCATACACTATTCATAAACAGCACTACCTTCTCCCTTACATCTTTCCCTTCACAGTCATGCTACCTCCTTTATTTAGGGTTGAGATCATTGCGTGGACATCGAGTCAGAGCAGGGAACTAATCCAAGTGAAGGCTAACTCTGTCAAGAAAGAAGAAAGCAGTTTTCAGGTAGGTGTATACCCTGCTTCCCCACAGTAGATCTATACAAGCGGTAATAGAATCACAGAATAATTTTGGTTGGAATTGACCCTCAGGATCATCAAGTCCAGCCATAACCTAACTCAACTCTAGCACTACACCATGTCCCTAAGAACCTCGTCTAAACACCTTTTAAACCCATCCAGGGATGGTGACTCCACCATGTGAGCAGCAGGTACATTACTGGAATGAGCATCTTGGAAGGAGTGGTGGGACCAAGATATTTCAAAGCAGTTCGGGTTTCAGTTGATGTAGAGAAATTAAAATGCAAAACACAAGGGAGTTTGAGTGATACTCTGCTCGTTTGTGTGTCTCCTCTACAGTCAGGTCTGTACTTCACACGTGTACAATAGCCCTTCCTGCTCCTCAACACAGCATGACGTGTGCAATCACCAAATTTTAGACTCTTTTTCCTACACTTGTAGGTGCTCAGTGCAAGAAAAGAGCTGTACCCAGGACTGCAGGGTTGCTTGCCACAAACTATCCATGAACGGCAGTGGGTATGTGTGATGTGTTGGGATGGTTATAGAGGAAGAAAACTCAGCAGAGGGAATTTTCTTTAGCAACTGCATGTGGACAGCAGGAATGTTTGAAAAACACCCTAAAAGCAGCTCAAAAGGTGCCATACTAAATAGAAAACATCTGGGGAAAAAAAAAAGTAGTTCAATCCCCATGCAAGTGCCTGAGTTAGTCAGTGGCAAAGATTTGGCATCAAGCAGGGCATAATCAAGCCAACAGACATAAACAGCTTTGAATCATGCCCTGTGTATGTCATAGATACCACTTTGGGATTATTACTTACTGTTGAATTGCCAGTGCTTGCTCCTAAGGAGTGTGAAATCCTTCTGGCAGCCAGACTTCCACTGCTCTCCCTGGAAGAAAATGTGAGGAGGAAGTGAGGCTAAGAGAGGTTAGACTTCCACTTGATAGTTAACCTGGCAGTTTCTTTTACCTGCTTCCTAATTTCTATCCTCAATACCTCTCTGGCCGCACTCATCCTGCTATGAGGGCACCTCATTTGTCCTTGCAACATTGCTCTGGATGATGCTGCTAAGAGTTGGAGTTGTTCAGCCTGGCGAAGAGAAGACTCTAGGAGACCTTATTGTCACATTTCAGTATATAAAGGGTGCTTATAAGAAAGACAGAAAAAGACATTTTAGCAAGGCTTGTAGTGACAGGGCAAGTGGCAACAGTTTTAAACAGAGAAAGAGTAGGTTTAGGTTGGACGTAAGGAATGTATATATATATATATATATGTACAATGAGGGTGGTGAGACACTGGCTGACCACAGAAGTTGTGGATGCCCCATCACTGGAAGTGTTCAAGGTCAAGTGGCAACCAAAAGGACAGAGTTTTGAGCAACCTGCGCTCATGAAAGGTCTTCCTGCCTATGGAAGGTGACTGGACCAGATGATCTTTACCTCCAATCCAAACTATTCCATGATTCTATGATTCTATGAAATAGGTCTTCGTACCAGCCAGGGACATGGGAGTTGACTGTGTAACAGGAAAGAAGATGAGAGTTGATAAGGGCTTTTTTGAGGGAGTGGGGAAGAGGTTAATTGCATTTCTGTGTCAGATGATGGCACGGTTAGTTACATGGTTTAAGCCACATTTCGTGAGAAGACTATGTTTGTCCAGAAAGGAGAAATCTGCCTTTTCCTGGCTGCTCTCTGTGTCAGGCAGGGCGTTATGGGAGTAGGAAGAAATTATTTCTTTCCTGAAAATACCTGAGCTGGCTCAGTTAGGAGAAGCATCTGGAGAACAGGGAGCAAACAGAGAGAGAGGGAGGCATCTGGCTAGGAGTCCATGGCAGGAGGATGGGCTGGGATGTTTTCCGAGGGGACCTGGACACTTGCCTCTGGCAGGGAGCAACACCACAATGAAGCCTCAGAAATGACACAAAAAAGAGACCTTCTTCGGGATTCAGAGGAGATGGAGTTCATGCAGGAAGTGACAGGAGGTGGTGGGAAAGCAAGACAGAGGCAAAAGGACCTCCCACAAACCTCTGAAAGGCACAGCGGGGAGGACTCGTTTGCAAACCTTTTCATTTAATGTCTCACGCCAATCTGCGTTTCGCTGTTTAATGAGTTACATTGACGACATGCACTAGAAACCTAGCTGTTGAGCTTGGATCTCCTGTCTCTTGACATGCTTTATTCAAAAAAGACATGGTCTGGTCTGTCTCCAGGCTCTGACTAACCTGGGGGTCCACCACAGCGCCCATAACCCAAGGCACAAGATGCTTGCCAGGAAACGAGAAATCTGCCCTCTGCCTCCCCCACCTCCCCTTCTTTCAGTTTTTCAAAAGGACTTGAAGGTAATTTTTCTACAGTCTGTGGGAAGGAGATGATATGAAACCTTTCAGCCTTCAATGGCATCACCCTAAAGCTGCACTACTGGAGAAAAGACAGGAAGTGAAGAAGGAATCAGACAAGGTCTAACAGTTGTGCTCGCTGTTGTTTTATTTTTTTTTATATATATATTTTTTTTCTGGGAAATGGGAGAGCGAGAGTCAGCCCATAATGTCATCTCTTGAATCCCAGTCCTAAGTATTTAATTTGCACCTTGCACACAAAAGGTATCCCAGCAGCTCAGTCAGATCAGCAGCTAAATGCCTGAAAAGGTGCATGTGTTCTTCTGGAAAGGATAAGGACAGTGGGGGAGGACCACCCACTTCTCTTTAGAGAAGTGCTTTAGAAAGTCAAACTGAACAGGTCCTGAGACTCCAGTCTATCGATTAATATAATTGCTGCATACTAATTAGAAGGCTACCTCAACTCTCAGCATTGAGACAGAGACTCTTTTTTGGATCTAACCCTAAGAACACTGAACTCACAGCTTCCCCAAAGATCTCACCAGGACCTCTGTCTTACTCATTCACCTTCTTTCAACTTCCGGTTGCTTCCAGTTATGTTTTTGGACTACCAAAAGAACGCCCAGGCTCTTTTAGTCTAACAAATGACTTGAAGAAGGTCAGGGCCTGGCTATTTTTGTAGTAGGAGCTAACACACTTCATGCATGTCCAGGAGTTGTCTGCAGCCGTACACGACCAGAAGAAAACTGATTGCTTATCACCCAGAACATCATTCCTGGTAGATGTTCACAGCTCACATTCCCAGCAGCCTGGTCTCCTCTCTGGACTGGTCAGACCCCCTTCTTTCCACAAGTGACGACCCAAACGAGCACTGTTTTTTGGCTAAAGTCGTGGGAATCCTCTGTGTGGTCTCTACAGAGTCCCTTCCCCACACAGAGCCATTCAGTTGTATTTCAGGCCTAGATCAGCCACACAAATCAGGGCAAGTCTCTCTTCTCCTCAGCCACTAAGTGAATCCATAAAAAGACCTGTTGACTCTGGTTTTCTGAGCCCTCTGAGTCTGGAAAAAGACCACCAACAATTTGCAGCAAATGATGTGGAGTGTACGTTTGAGAAAAGGACTATTTTGCAGCAGCATGTGAGCTCTTAATGTCCTTGGGAAAAGTCAATATAAAGCATTTTTATTGTAATAATAAAACTTGAAACTTGCATGTGGTGGAAGGAGGAAGCAGAAAAAGAAGTCTGTGGCAAGTGCTCTGATGATTCTTCTACACAGGCTGCAGAGGAGAGAAATATCAGAAACGAGAAACATACACCCCAAAAGTGCCTGCTTGGGAATAAACTTCTAGACGTTCTTGGGAATCTAGGAGATTCATCAAAACACACATCATTATTTTCATGCCAAATGCTGTCTTCTCAAAAACCTTTTTCTTCATCCTTAATCAGAGGATAAAAGCAAACATTTGGGAAAAAAAAAATGAGGCAAAAACTTCAAAAACATGTTTTGGAAAAATATTTTGTCATCTTGAAATGTATTTTTTTATTCTATCTGTTTAATCTTTTTATATTAATTTACATCGGTTCATGTTGCCTCGGGTGTCATGCACAAATGCCTCACCACTACAAATGGTTGTTGTGACATGGTCATCTAGTTTTTTAGAAGAGTCAAATAATTTTGTTTTATATTTAGGGTAATTAAGGACAGCTGCTTCTTAGTAGTAATGCAAACATTTTTTTTTTTTTTTCCCCTAGATAAATTTCCCCAGTTCATCTTATCCTGAAATAGTCTGACCATTCATTTTTTCTTTTCCTAGTTAAGGTCCCTGAAAAGCCTAAAAAGAGAACTGAATACTGTTCTTCAACTTGACTTCAGGCTATGGAGATGGGAGCATTGTATAAGGAAGAGTGGCTGCTTATCATATGGTATTGAGAAGTTTATTAATGCAGTAAAGTCACCATAATAAAAGAAAATTATACAAGGATGTGGGAGGGGAAGGTATTAACTTTATGTAGGAAATTGTGTTATGAGAGTTCTCCTATCTAAAATGTGAAGTGTATTAGTTCAGCCAATGTTAGGTATTAAAGCAGCTACACTCCCTCTCCTGGACTTGAACTAGTTCAGTGAGACGTGTTTTGGGACTCTATGCAAATCCTTGAAAAGCGCCATAAAAATACACTGCATATCGAGCACACGATAGTGTGTGCACCATAAGGAGATATGATCAGGAACTCTCCATGGACCCAAAGGTTAGTTCGTGGAACAGGGACAGAGGGAGGTGACTGAGTGTAACAATTCACCCAGATTTCCTACATCCCTTTTCCAGAACTTTTTGGGATTCAAACCCCAGACCCGCACACTTGCCAGCTCATGCAAAGCCAGGTCTTCTTCAGAATTACCACCTTCTCCCATTCCTTTTTATGACCCGTCATCACTCCACTTTTCAGATGCGTTCATTGCAGCCAAGCTGGACTTGGTGTTGGGGTCCTCAATGTGAGGGAGACCTGTAGACATCTATTTCCATCATACAGTGACAGAAACTCTGTCACAGCCTGACAGGCTTGCAAGAAAAGGCACAAGTCTGGAATTGGTTTGGATTTTGGTTTTTTTGGGTTGGTTTTTTTTTTGGTNTATTTGTTGTTTTTTTTTTTTTTTTTCAGTTCACTTTTTTTTTTTTTCCAGGATTGAACTTCATAAGCTGGCAAGAGCTCACATAGGCATACACATTCATGTGATTCTTCCCATCTTGATGGGGACGTTCCGGATGTCAGGACTCACGAGCTATTACAGCTGAGGATAGTGTACCTTGCTCTTAAGGCCCCCTTGTTAAAAATAAGCCACCTTCCATGTGGTTCTCCTACACAGAGAAACCAAATCCTTTCGCTGGTCAGCTGGAAATCTGCTCAGCCACCTGACATTCATTGTGGATGAGAGTGTTTACAACACTTGGTGCAAGTATCTCCACTCGAATGTCAGCCAGGGGCCCCGTAAAGTCGACAGGAGCTTTTCCCATTGACTCCCATGTCCTCTGAATGAGCCTGAAGGTGGTGGATGTTTCAGTACTTCATTGTGCGGAAGCCTGATTTTGTAGTTAAGGCTCAAGTGTGGATACGGGAGAATTGCGCTTGGTCCCTGACCTGTACAATTAAGGCAGAGACAGGGCAAGGCAAACATCTGATTTTCATCATTTTGGCAGTTCATTAGAAATTTTAAAAAAATACTAGATTAAAAAAAAAAAAAAAGTATCAGTTATTTTGATGACTCAGGAAGTTAAAATATATGTTTTGCTTAATTCAGAGTGATCCATCATTTTTACATTGCAGAATTCTGTTCTGCTTTCTCAAGCGAGCAAAACTTTGGTGAATCCACTGTGTCTGTTTGTCCTCCCACCTTAAAATTCAATCTCAGGCAATTTAAGAGAAAGTAAAAAAGGTCCTGAAAACTATAGCAGATTGGTATTTCACCATGTAACTATGTTATTAATGAAAAAATTTCCATATTTTGGGACACTGAAGCACATTGTACGATTCTTTTCTATTCACCGAGTTTCGAAAGATCCAGATGTTCAGTGCCAGGATGACACATTTCCATTTCTTGAAATGCAATTTTTTTTTCTCTTGATGGCATTTCCAGTATTTTTAAAATGCTTATCCGTAATTTCATACAACCCAGGGTGGTTTGCCTAGCAATGGAAGTAAAGAAAGCAGCTTTCCTATGGATTTATGTCTGCTTGATGCGTGATTTTGGTGTCTCAGAAGATGTAAGCTTTGGCTGAAGCTTTTCCTGTGGCTGTGAAATTTTCAGTGACTCTCTCCCATCTGTATACTTTTGTGCTTAATGTTTAAAGCCATTCCTTACAAAGTGTTTGTGCTGTATCTAATACTATGGACTCCTAACCTCTCTTCAGCCCTATGGATGTTATGCTAACACACAGAAAGTAGTCACAGTTTTTAATGTCCTTGTTTTCTCTCCCTCTCCCTCTCTCTATTTTTTTTTTTTTTAACCTGTCTATAAAGCAGAGTCTCTGCAAACCTAAACTTAGAAAGGAAAACATACATGCTCTGGCAAAATGTAACAAATATAATTGTGATGGGAGGACCCCAGCGGCTCAGGCCATAAAACATTTCAGAGTTCAGGAGTTTAGTCCTACAAATGAACACACACTTCACCAAGCAATAAAAATGAAACAAGATTAACAAACAGGCAAAACTTCCACTTCAGCATCTGCGGTGGTAACAGACGCCTTGAATCAGCTACCAGTTGCTTATATCTGAACCTTTCCTGGTTCAAGGCAAAGAACAACCTGCCCATTACTCCTTCTGGGCTTGGGTGGACTCAGGAATCTTCTCTGGACCCTCCAGGTCTTGTTCTTCATCTCCATCCTCTGGTGCAATTCAGGGAACAACACTCTGGAGGATTTAATTGCACCAGATCCAGGCTACATCAACACTGAGGCAACACACTATGAGTTTCTCACACAAAAGACTGTACATTAAATTAAATGTCTCTAAAGCATTACGTTTTCTCAAATGTGATCTTTGGGGAAGGGGTGGGCTTACCAAACCAACACAGTACAGCTGGAGCAATTATCTCATTTTAATTTGTTAAAGCAGTGTTTATGGAGTTCATACAGACTCAAAGACATCCTCTGCTTAAAAAAAAACCCCAAACCCAAACCCAAACAAACAAACCAACCCATTGAAACAAAACAAAAACTTCAGGAGAATTCCCAATAAAATGTGTGTTTGGAATGTAAAATTTGCATTTCATGTTAGTTGAAGTTACACTGTATTTGGTATTTCCAAAGTTTACATGAAAAAATTAAATTCCAATGAAGTGTATGTTTTTCTTCAACTCAGCACCTCTCTGTAAAGTGTGATTTTATTTAACGTTTTAATGAGTTCAAAATAAACCATGTTTTTAAAAAAATGCAAAATGAAAATTATTTCAGCTTTTCCTAACGGAAA
>VWYH01006295.1:64834-110811 GCA_013399365.1 Pampusana beccarii | reverse complement strand
CACTCAACCTTATAATCACCCTCGTCAAGCTCAAGACAATCGAAACACACCCTAGCATACAGTTTTACCCCACTTTGTCTCCTTCCTTGCTTATCCCTTCTGAAAAGTTTATAGCCATCCAATGCAGCACTACAGTTGTGGCAGTCATCCCACCATGTTTCCATGATGGCAACTACATTACATTTTTTCTGCTGTACAATGGCTTCTAGCTTCTCCTGTCTGTTGGCCATGCTGTATGCATTTGTACGATGCACCTCAGCTGGGCTATCGATCTCACTGCGTTTTTGCAGTGAGAAGCTCTAATTCCTTTGTGAACATTCTCTGGCACTTCTGTGGTTTCTAACACATCTATAACCCTTGTGTCTCTGCTACCACATGGCTCTCTGAGACAGCAAACCGAAGGGCCTTGCTAACATCCCATTCCCTCAAATGCTGGCATGCCACCCTTAGGTTTGTCTCTGCTGCACTTGTTTTTCTCCACTTCCCCCTTCAAATCTACTTTAAAGCTCTTTCTTGTTCTATTGACTTTCACTAACTTGCTCCATTTTACCCCCCAGCTTTGCTGGTGAATATTCTGTTAGTTCCTTTGCTCATAAACTGCTCTTTTTCTTTGCTGGTTTCAATCATCCTACCTCTTCGAGCTTCCCTTCTTTCATTCACATCTTATTTGAGACATATTTATGTTGCAAAATTTTATTTTTCTCAATTTCAAAACTTCTCTTGTCCCTTTTAACTGATTTTTCTCTGTTTCAGTTCTCATTATTTTTCATATTTCTCCTTTCTCCTCCTGCTGCCTCACACCTATCATGTCCAAAGTATTTTTTCCCTCTTTTGCAAGCTTTTCTTCTTCCACCCTTCTATACTTCTTTCTTTGGGCAGCTGCTCCAGCTGCCTCAGAGGATGCCAGAGACAGCTTACTATTAACTTACATGTGAATGTTTAAAAAAACCCCCACAAACAAACAAAAAACAAAAGAACAAACAAGACCAAAACCAACCGAACAAACCCTTAACAACTGGCAACAACAAGAAGCACCAACCAACAAAAAACAGAGCCTTTAAAACTTCTCCAGATTTTCTAAGGAACAAACCTGGTTTTATTTTACTTTAATGGATTGAGTCCAGCAATGGCACTTTCGGCTTTACTCTGCATCAGAGACTCTGTCTCAGAACCAATATGAACCTACAAGTGAATTACTGAATTGAGAGGAAAACTCACGAAGTAGCCCACATCTGCTCTCTTTGACATGAAGCTGTGCATGTAGTTATAAAGACAGATTTATCGAATGGGTAACTGTATTCTTAATTCCTGTCTTAAAGTGTCCATTGCCATGCACTCTCGACTCATACTGTGTATTTGATATTAAACTGACAAATCTCATAACTATATATTTAAAATCTTGAATGGTCCTGTTCTAATAAGGCAAAAACTGTAATCCTGACTCTGATAGTCATCAAATGATGTTGCAGTAGTTATCAGCACAGATATTTATTAGTTTTGGTCTCAGTTTTCTAACCGGGCAAGTACACAGAATAATTTTATTGTTAGGTATGTATCTCAGTAGCTTAACAAGAAAATAGACAAAAAGTTCAATAGAGAGGAGCGACAATAAATTACAAAGTAATACTGTGCTCATTATTTAAAAGTAAGGATGCAAGAACATAGTTCCTATACACATCTAATCTCAATATTGTGTTTCTTACTGTGCTGTGAATTAGATATAAATATGAGTGTCATGAGGTTCCTGTTAATGCTCTTAGGTACTAACCCATCTGCACTACTATAGCATTAAAAAGAAGCCACTTTCTTTTGTTATCAGCTTGGATTTTTCGTACTCACTTGTCATTGCATGCAAATCAACTTCAGTGGCTGCTGAGACTTGCCTGTGGAATTCCTTGTCATTTGGACGGCTCATCAAGAATAATCCTCTGTAGCGCACACCCAACACAAGACCCAACACAAGGCTGATGCATGGTAAGCTAACACAAAATAAATATATATATTTTTTTCTATGAATCCTCACACATGCCCATCAGTTCTGTACAAATGCGAGAATAACGTGAGCAATACTATTATTTTTTTTTCCTTTTGCTGCTCTCAGGAAGTAAGGTTCTCAGATGATGCATTCCTTAAATTGTCCTCTATATACAGGATACCTGTTGAAGGCAAGTGAGGGAAAACCTGAACCCACCTGAAACAATATGAATACTCCAAAATTCTTCAAGTAAAAAACATCATAAACTTCTTCATTCACTCACATTTCAGCTGTGTTGAAAATGACCTACAGAACAATAAATAGGGCACTGGATTTTCATGCTCAGTAAGGATTATCTTAAATTATAGAAAGAGATATACATGTGACTTAAAAAAGCAACAGACAACAATGTAAGACCTAAGTGCTGTAAAGAAAATGCAGTTTAGCATAATCTTTACCTGTCTCCCTTTCAACCCTTCATTCTCAAAAGCAAGTGTTTGCTTACTATTAAAAAATGACTTAAAAATAAGTATTTTTGTGAAGTCCGTATTTATTAATAATTAAGCCCTGATTCAAAGGCAAACAATAGTCACATTCAATAAATATGCATGTTATTCAGTCTAAAAATACTTGTCAAATAAAATAACCTGTGATTCCTTTCTGAAAAATCAGCCTCCTACTACTTTGATCCTAAACAAGCTGCACAATGTGTATAATCTTGCCAAGTCTCTAACTATGAGGTGGAGATTTGCAATTTGCATTTCTATTTTTAAGTAAGCAAAAAGTATTCATTCGTGTCTTTGCATTTTGATTACCGTACTTTGTTTTTAAAATCAGTCATCTATAACAGTATTTCAAAACCAGCTGCATGGAGCTATTGACTGCATCATAAGAGAAAGAAAAAAGTAAGAAGGGTGATTTTAAGTTCATTATTACTTTCATCTCCATTAGTACTTTTTCAGTGTCAGGCAATTTTATCAACAGCATGGACTTACGCTTTTAGCTTTTGGTTCAGCCATCAAACATGACCAAGGCATTATGAATTACATGCTCTCGCATGTTACCTTGTCGAGTCTTAGGCCCGAAATGCAGAGGAAGAAAAAAATCAGTATTTCTGTGCTAGCTAGCATTATCTGCTTTTTTGTGCCACCACACCTCCTAACTCATCCCTCATCCCATTTGTTGGGACAGGACACTATTGCCTTACACAAGACACTTTCAGGTACCAAACATTTTGCTTTAGAGTCCTCCTTCAGTCTTCCTCTTGCTTAACTCGTAGAGCACATTAGGTGTGACAAAGCTGAAGTGGGAGCTAGGCAATAAGGCAACAAGTGGACTTGGATCCAAATGGCTGAAGGAAGTGAAGACCCTGGGGACCTAGACCAAGTGAAAGTAGCTATGCAACTGTGGCCACATGTAGATAGGAAGGAGAGATTTTTCTAGGACCTTCAGCATATCTAAGATTTGGTTTACAATAGTGAAAAAAGTTAGCTGTGTTTAGATGCTGAATCTCTGCTTGTATAGGAGGCCTAGTGACAGTGACACCCAGCAGCCTTTGAAATTACCTACATAAAGGCTGAGGATTCCCAGCTCTCTCTGCAGGGTAAGCTGTGTGGTTCTTAAAAGGCAAGGGACCTCTATGAATATCTTATTTTGGCAAACATTTAGTGAGTAGTTTATACTTTTAAATTCAAAAAAAGCTGTTATTATTACATTTAATGTATTTAAACTATCTATATTATTTATTATTATCTCTTCTACTTGATCTTAATGGGAAAATTAATTTTGTTCTGTCTCTCTTTCCATGAACAGACAACTTCTAATTCTTTATTTGAGAACACTAAGTTAGACCATCTTAATCTGTTAATGGCAATACCACATTATGAAAACTTTTGGATGAAGAATACTGGTACTTCTATTATATAGATTTTTTTTTTTTTTTTTTTCCCTGAAATGGACATGCATATGCAGCTGAGACTAAATTTCCCAAAGCATTTTCTTACTATATTTTGGAGAAAGAAATGGTGTCTAGAGGCTCTTGCATTTGATAGCTTAAAACCTATCTGGTGTGTCATTTCAATGACAGTGAGTTTGATGTGTTTTGCATTTCTGCTAAGAAAGGTTTGTTTCCCTGCTCTTTTAATCAGTTCACTTAATAAGTAGACACCAGGAACAAAAGACTAATGTATACAGTCACAGCAGAACCTTCTATGCTCTTCAGCAGCTCCTCAGGTAATTCAGACATCACTCACATGGAAGGTAGAATCTGTTGAACATTGGAAAAATTCCAGTTTCTCTATAGGTATTTATTTAGCTGAAAGAAAAGGTGAATAGATTTCTTAGCTTCCTGAAGAGCTAACACAAGAATGGACTCTTGAATTGAATGAATTTTAAAGATTAAGATATTTTAAAAACCGTTTGAGCTTCATTTCTTTTTAACTTTTTTTTTTCTTTTAATCAAAACTTGGTGGGGCTTCTACTCTCAGGTTTCTTTTTGGTGTAATTCCCCACCCCAGAGACATACTTCTGAAATATGCCTTGATCAGTTTGTACTGCACGCAAAAAGTAATATTAAATCATTTTAATGACACAGAATGACAATGAGATGAGAAAAGGTTCTCTTATCCTGAAGTAGTTGGCAGACCGTTGCTGAGTCTGTAAGATTTCAAAACCAGTGGAAGGCTCAGCCCTTATTTGTGCAGATATTTAGAACAGATTATTTAATGTATGTCTTAATTTTTTGAAACAATTGGCATTTGGTGTGTACTTCAGCCCATCCCATCCTGTCACTAACAATGACCATAGTAGTTTCCTTAAGTAAGCTTTTAAGGGACAGCCTGTCTCTGGGAGTCAGAAAATAAAGGCATTGTTCTCTGATTCAGGAAGAAATGAAAAAAACATTACTAATACATTATCAATTACATCCAGTTCATGTTTAGGTTCATCCATTTAATCAACAACACTCTGTAGTTACTACAGGACACATATAAGTTTGGTGTCTGAGCTGTGTTCATATTCATATCAGTGTATCTGGAACTTCATGCATAAGTTTTTTTGGTTTGCAAAATTTCCTCCACTGTAACTTGGTTCAACTACAAATTTAAATGTAAGGAAGGCAGAGGAACATGTATGGTAGCCCAGTTGTTTCTTCACTTGTGTAATTATAAGCTCTTTCTACATGGCATTTTTGGTCCTTGCAGTGAAGTAACCTCTGCAAGGTCTGATTTGAGAGATAATCATAATCTCTGTGTGAAATTTTATGCTCTGAGATGGCATTTCCAATTTTATTACGTTTATTAAATGTAGTTACATTCTATTACATTACATATTACACTGAGATGATATTTCCATTTCAACAGTTTTATTCTGTCTGAGATCTGTACATACTTAAATGTTGCCCTCTGAGTATATCATCAAAATAAGGAAAGCAAAGCCTTAAATTAGAAAATAATACTTTTTTTTTAAGATTAATTGATGTATTGAACTGCACAGAACTGCAGTAACAGAATGGCCTAGTAATGATAAAGGAGTGAGACTAGTTGTTCCCTCATATGCATTTTTACTGAAGAGTAACAAAGTAGCTGACAGGCTAATTATTACAATTTTCTTGATCTCTGCAATAATAACAGTCATAATGTTACTAGTCAATCAAAATGTAGGCTTTTTCTCTTTAAAACTCCAACACTGTTTTCCCATTTATGGTATAGTGACTCCCCACATTCAGAAACCAAGGGCACTTTGCTAACTGAACGTCCCTTTCACATTTCAAGTAACTACTTCAAAATTCAGAGTTAACTAATTAAACAAACTTTCTAGATTTTATAATTGTGACCTAGCTACAAAATTTGGAAGCTGATGCCTGTTCTTAGATTTTCCACAGTTTAGAACTTTTCTCAGTAATGTATTTAGTGAGTCCAGGACAGAAAACAAAAGGTGGAACTAGAGTTGGAGTTCCTGCATTTAGCTGTATGTTGTCTATGAATTCCGGGACAGAAAGAATCAATAATGATGTCTAATTTTTGTTTGTTCGTTTAGTTGGTTTTGTTTCAGTTTTGTAAAAAAAAAATGGTTGTTTCTGTACAAAAAGTACTTCAAAACATCTCATCCTCACAAGTCTAATCTTCTACTACAATGAGCAAGAACGTCCTACTGTCGTCAACTGATTTAGGTTCAAGACTCACGACATATTCTGCCGATTTGACTGAAAACGAGTTAATTTCCTTCATACAGTTAGAAACCTTTCTTTTTCATAGCTAGCATGGTCATTATTTGGACTTAGGTTGAGAACAAGAGATAACACCTCAGGATAGAGCTAGTGTTTTTAATTGCTCTGGTCTGAGAGCCAAGGATGTTCTGACCACTCTGCCCACAAGCATGAGGCACCAAGGACGGGTGGCACAGATAGGGCGGAGCTTGACTGACATCAGAGTGATCAATAAGAGTATTCCATCCCATTAGTGTTATGCTTCATATTTAAGGATAGTCAGGATCTTCTGGTCTCTCTCTTGTGTTCTTTATTCTTCTTCGCTTTTTTGGTCAGAGATGGGGGCATTCTGTTCGGGACTTTCCTTAGTTCAGCTTTTTGCCATCCTGCCATTTAGCAGAGGTCTCTGGGCCTTTCTGCCTTTTCCCTCTTTTCTCTCTCCAGGATTGGCTGTTGGGTCCAGGTGCTGTTTCCTGGGATGAGCTGCTCAGTGTGGATGGAGTTTGTGAGGAATTGCATCGAGTATCTTTTATTTTATATTTTATTTCTATTTTATATATATATTTACTAGCTGTGTATTAGTATTCTGTTATTTTGTTAAACTGTGTTTATCTCAGTCCAAGTTTCTTCCTTGTCTTTTGCTTCTCTCGTCTACTTGGGGGGTGTAGAGGAGAGTGAGTGAGCAGCTATCGTGGTTATATTGCTAGCTTGGGTAAAACCACAACACATAGGTTCTAAATCCATTGTATTTTTTACTTATTCATTTAATCATCAGTTGTCCTTTGTTTGATGTTGAATCTAAATGAAACAGAACTCTGCAACTTTTTTCCTTGAAGATAAATAGATATTTTTCTGTACATCATGAAAGAAATAAAATTTTCCTAAATCATAATTCTTACCTGTCTCTTGCATTGGAACATATGTAGCTATTATGAGCAATAAGCACCTCGAAAGAGAGAACTGAACTTCCATGGCCATGCCAAGTGTTCCAGGTTGAAACCCACAGCCCAACTGTGGTCAGACAGAAGAAAGATGTTGTAGAGAAAATAAGATATGTATTTATTAACCCAAAGAGCCATGTCCAGAATTTCACCAACATTAGCACTGATCCAATAAGCAGTTTGTCTTTGCTTTCCTTTCATTTACAACTTCGATGGAAAGGAAAAAATGCACTTCTCTGGTTCACAGGATTAAGGCTGCAGCAAGGTCTGTTCAGGATTACTGAAAGATAATTTGGCAGCAATACAGCTGTAAATAATGTATGGTGAGAAACCGCTCACTGTTATAACTCTCTGACGTATGGATCATAATGCTGGTTCTTGATTGTTGAAGTTAATTCAGTGTCACTGAAGACTATGGGTGAGACAGCCTTAATGAGTTTATGTCCTTGCTCAAGCACTCAAGGAATATTCCAAGAATGTCTAGGTTTCATGGCCGAGCCTACTGAAACATAATACAGTGAGAAATGGCTCAGACCAGTTTGTAACCACAAAGTTACGTGTGCTGAAACCCTTGGAAGAGGCCTCAGAAGTTGATATGCTATGCTCTAGCTCTGCTTTGGCCAAAATACCTACAGTGCTGAAGTGCTCTGGGCTTTTAGGGCATTGCTACTTTCCTTTTTCTCAAGCAGTATCCTTCATTTCATCTTGATCCTCTCTTTTGATGTTCAGACTTAGCTTTCACCACCAGCCTCAGATACATGATTTGGAAAGCCTTCTCTACGTTAGTAGGTTTTTATGTAGGTTTCTTTCATAATAGCTTTCTCCCTAACCATTCTTTTATTCCACTAATATTTTTTCTGTTACAATAGTATACATGTTGAAGCACATAACTTTGTTAAATACCTTCTGCTCTATACTCTTTCTCAGTCTTAATTTACTAAGTACTGCTGTTTGATTACCTGTTTTCTTGGAGAAATATTTAGACAACAATTAAAATACAAGCCATGATTAATTCACTGGTAAAATACAATAAGGTTTTTAGTCAGTATTGTTCCTTGCATTCTTTTAAAAAACTTGTCTTGCTATGAAGCAAAATCTAAAAGCCACCATAATGAAATAATTCAGTAAATGTTATAACTAGATGACAGATTAGAAGTTTAGTTGCAGCAGAACATTTGTGCAGTTTGTTTTTAAAGTTTGAACTCACACATTACAAATGAAAATCCAAGAATACTTGCAGGATCTGGTTTTAACCCTGTTCTTCAATATGACATGAAAAGTACTTGTGAAGTCTCTTCCTTCACCTCTATCCTGTCTCTTTCTTGGTCTGAAGACAATGTTTTGGTAACCAGCTTGTGTTGACCTCATTTCTTCAGGTTCTTGTTTCCAACTAACTCCTCATTAGGTTTTGGTTTCCGTAACTGTCGTGCACACTCAGCAGTGAAAACTTGCAAGCTGGAAGCTCCCACCACCTGTGAGAGGAGATTTACTGAACGTTGATAATCACTCAGTTTCTACCCTAAAGCTAGCAGTAGCAGCAGGCCATCTGTAATAAAGCTGTGGAGTGCCTAAGGACACAGAGGTTATATCACCCAAATGGTGCATGAGTACACAAGCAAGGACTGCAGTAAACGACAGTGATATGTAGGCATGTCCTGCAGCACTGAAAAATATTACTTGACAAACTTTTTTTTTTCTGTGTGTGTGCTTGTTTGTTTGTGGCTTTTTCTGAACAATTGCAATATACATTTTTTCCTTATTGTTAAGTGGAACCCAGTACATTCATTCTGAGAATGCTTCTCACCAAAGTACGTTAAAAATAAGCTACGAGTACGTAACAAGAAAACAAATACTGAATCTTGTTTATTCTCCTTACTAATCCTTATCTAAATCAGATCTTTACATCTAGTCATAAGAAAGAACAGGTTAATTTTGTTCCTTTAGGCAATATATTTCCAAGTTTGTGAAGTCAGTCCTCAGAAAACTGGTAAGAACAGAATAACTTTTGGAAAAAAAACTAGTAAAAATGAAAAAACCTTTGGAAAAAAAAGCCTTTTAAGCCTTTTTAGACAAGTCACCGCGATTTCATTCATTTGCTGATATATAGCTACTGCACTCTCATTAAACATGTTGAAGTTTTAAGAAGCTTTAGTCAACAAATTTGAAGAAAAAGTTTAGTGAGCTGGAGAGGAATGATTGCGCTGTCTGCGGGATACCTAGATCAAAGATTTTATGTTTTAATAATATTGTAAAGTTAATGGAAAACATAGTTTGCTTTTCATGAGTTAAAATCTTCACAGATAGGTATTTTAACACCACAGTGGTACCTGACCTTTAAGTAATCAAAAGAATGGAAGAGTAACATGGCAAGAGATAAGACAGCAGATGCACATGAAAACAAACAAACAAACAAACAAAACAAAAAAACCAAACAAGAGATGAGACAGATTCATATCACAAAACAGCAGCCAGCATGGGCAATATTGGTCTAATATAGATGAAGACTGAAATCCTGGTATCAATATTAGCTATTGATATATATGTGAGTAATACTTTTTTACATACTCTGAGACTTGGTAACATATTACCTTTTGTAAACAGACTAAAGAAAATATATCAGACTTAAGTTATTCACATAAAAATATTTGTGGAGATGCTGGTTAAAAGGGCAATGCTTAGCAAATTTATCCAGAATCTTTGCTGCTGCTTAAAGGCTTTCCTAGCAAAATGAGTAGTAACATAGTACTTCGTGAAATTGACTTCACCACTTTAAAGATGGTACTGGTGAAAGATTTTAAATTTCAGGCTTGAAAATATAGGGATGTATATCTTCAGAGACGCACAGATCAATATCATACAGATTACTTGTGTTACTTTTTCTGGCAATTTTATTCCCTGCAAGAAATGCAGGGAAAATTCATGTAATGCATGGAAAATATGATCAAATATTATGAAGACACTTCTGTAGAAAAACTATTTCTTTAAGGAGCTTTGCCAGCTAAATTAAAGACTAAAAAATATTTCTTCTCCAAAAATCCAAGTCAGCATCAACCCAGGCAGCTGAGAAAATACAACAAATCTTGAGGTGATTATCATAATAATCATAGAATTATAGAATCATATAATAGTTTGGATCAAAGGTTATCTAGTCCAACATCCCTGCAACGAGCAGGGACATTGACGTGTGGAAACAACTTTACAACCTATAAAGTCATAAAACTTTATAACTCGCAAGGTTATAAAGCAGGTATGTTTATTTGATGTCGGACACGCGATGGGCCGTCCCTTGATTTCACGTGTAACTTCTAACAATAGAAAGTGTGCTTAAATACAGTAAAGTGTTACATATTCACAGTACCCCCAGGAACGCCTATACATATTCACGACCTTTCCCCAAGAAGGCGGTTCTTATTAAAATGAGTCCCAGGAAATAATTTCCATAGACTCCTCCCTGACCCCTCCCTGTTGTGCCTGCGCAGTGCCACCTGGTGGATTTGAGGAGCGGGTCTTTGGATGAAGGCTCCTTCAGCTTCGTCACTGAGAGGGGGCCTTTGGATGAAGGCTCCTTCAGCTTCATCACTGAACTTTTCACCTTTTGGCCCATTNCCCTCTATCAACATCTTCAACTAGATCAGGTTGCTCAGAGCTCCGTCCAACCTGGCATTGAATGTTTCCAGGGATGTGGCATCTACCACGTCTCTGGGCAACATGTTCTAATATTTTACCACCCTTATTGTAAAAACTTTCTTCCTCAAATCTAGTCTGAATCTTTTCTCTTTTAGTTTAAAACCATTAACTCTTGTCCTATCAGCACACGACCTTTTAAAAAGTCTCTCGCTGTTCTTCTTATAGGCCTCTTTTAAGTACTGAAAGGCTGCAATAAGGTCTCCTCAGAGCCTTCTCCAGGCTGAACAACCCTAACTCTCTCAGCCTGTCCTCGCAGGATAGGTGTTCCAGTCTTCTGATCATCTTTGTTGACTCCTCTGGACCTTCTCCAACAGGTCCGTGTCTTTCCTGTACTGAGGACTCCAGAGCTGGATGCAGTACTCCAGGTGGGGTCTTACCAGAGTGGAGTAGAGTGGCAGAATCACCTCCCTTGACCTGCTGGCTACAGTCCTTATGATGTAGCCCAAGATACAATTGGCCTTCTGGGAGGCAAGTGCACATTGCTGGCTCATGCCCAATCTTTGATCCACCAGTACCCCCAAGCCCTTTTCAGGTAGCCGCTCTCAATTCCTAATCCCCCTGCCTGTATTGATACCAGGGGTTGCCCTGCCCTGATTCCCTTACCCACTGTCCCAAGGTTCTGAAGTCTCTTTTGATCACTCTTGGGCTACAGGTCACAACTTCATCACCACCCATATGCAAGACCACTAACGGGTAGCAGTCCAAGGGGCATACAGGGAAATGACTTTTCTGATTCTGTCAGCACCTGTGGTGTAGATGGACCTTTGTTTTCCTCAGCCAGTGTCTGGTCTTCCACAACCAAGGCCTCATAACTGTTATACAGAGGCAACTGGGATGGTAAGGTGAGCAAGGGGTGGTTTCGCCTGTCACCCTGGGTGTGGACTTGCTTTCATTCACCCTTTTCCCTTGACCTACTGTTTTGAGTCAGGTGGGAGGAGGATACTGGTGGCCCTTCCTGTCTCAGGGAGGCCAGAGCTTGACCCCACCAATGTTTGAGCCTAGTTATGATGATTTAAAATTCATGGTCCAAAACTGCAATTACTTTTGCACCAATCTAATATTACCTTCTCTGACTCTCTGATGCTTCTCAACCTTTCTACTTCCTCTCTCTGCTCTATCACCAGGCTGAGCAGACCATCCACCTGTTCACATCTCATGCAACTGTTATAACTACTGCCATACCATACTAGCGAAGGGGTTTTGTCATACCCAGCCGTCTGAGGTCCGGATGTATGCATGTTTCCATGGCAGCTCTGCCTGGGTTGCTGCAAACCTCCTGGTGAGAGCAAGGGACACACCTTTGCATCAGGTGGATACTGTAGTAAGGCTCCTCTGGGAGGGTTATAACCACCAATTGAGATAAACTCTTGAGCTGGCAGAGACTCCCTGCCCTTCCTGCATGCCATGCCTGCATGAACTGCCACACAAACTGCTATACCTCTATATGTTCACCCTGTTTGCTCTGCTGCTGGTTGTCTGTGCTCCCTAGAACCACGTTTAAATCTCCTGTGGTTGCTCCTAGCAATGCCCAAGCCTTGTCAGCCTCTCTTGTAAGAGCTGCGGCTTCTGGGCATGAATGGCTAGAAAATGTGCAATGTACATTCTTATGATGTTTGTCAGAACTAAAAATCTTTTCATAGATTAAAAAAACAAAAACAAAAACTAAACCAACTTAGCAGAACTTATACTAAGTTTTGAAGTATTTTCCTGAACAAAAAAAGATGTTGCACTTAGTGTAACGGGAAGTTATATCATTGTAAATGTTAAGAGTTGGTTGTTTAAAATCATAATAAAATAAATTTGCATTAAAGAATATAATTGCTGCTAGATCAGACCAGTAAATGTTCAAGAAGGTCTTGTAATTTTTAAGGGCTCAATGGAAAAGTACTCAAGAGGGTACCAAACTGAGTTTATAGCGACAGAACTTAACTTTGAAATTTTCTTACTTATGATAACTTTTGTCTGGCACATCAATTATATTTTAATTTTTTTTTTTAAGGAAATAATTTTATGTAGTAAGAGATGTCACTGTAACTAAAGCTCTTTAATAGCTTCCATTGTCCCTTAGCTTCACATTGCCTTTAACTTTCCAAAAAGTATTCAGCATGAATCTCCATTTAATATTTTCCTTATTGGTTTTCTTTTTTAAATTTTCGTAAATCTGAGCGAAAGCAGTAAAAGCACAGAGGATGTTACAAATGTAAGTATAGCTGAAAACAGTAAGCTAAAATTTGGAATGTTTGGAATTTCTCTGACAAACATTTTGTTCCTTATATTGGAACTGCTGCGCACTGTAGTCTTCCTCGTCTGTGTTTTTGTTTGTTTGTTTGTTTGGTTGGTTTTATTGTTGTTGTTGTTGGTTGGTTTGTTGTTTTTTTTTTTTTTTTTAAAGAAAATTATATGCCTACTCCATTGTTTTGTCTGAGCGGTAAACAGGAAAGTGATGGAAAAGGTGCACAAATGATTGAAATGTGCAGCTCTGTTACATTCTTTTCTCAGGTTGTCCAACTCATAAATAAAATTAAGCACAGGTCTTTGTGAAGTGATTATTAAAATTTATTAATAAGGAAACCTCTTAATGCTTTGCTACTTTTTGATACAGGATACTATCCATAGCCTACCACTAGTTTTCCAAAATTCCTCGAAATCTTTCTGGCCAACTTAGAAAGACATAGTATGTGAAATTCACTGACTGTGAACTTCAGTTTCACCCATTTGTGGGAGAAATAGTGTTATACAAGAAGAATTTGGTATTCAGTTACATTTTTATGCTAGCATCACATGAATAAACATACCTTTACCTCTGGACGAACTGCGAATATTTTTTGGTCCAAAACTGGAAGAAACTTCGAATTCTTGCCTCTGTACTGTAGTCAAATTCCTGAACCATTCTGTATGCAAACTCCTTAATATAAATATGTTATAGTTTAAATTAAAAAAAAAAAAAGTGGTTTAAGTTCAGTGCATGAATATGCTTTATTAGTTAAATTCTTCATTGCCAAAAAAGATCAAGCTGCATGTTCCTTAATGCTAAACCCAGATTATGTTATATAAAGTAAGGACAGTTACACCACAATAGGTAATTCAGAATATCAAATTTACATTAAAAGTTTGGTGTATATACTATGAACACATTTCTTAAGCTATATAAGACTTCCCCCAAAATAATTAAAAAGAAGTTTAAAAAAAAGTCTAGTTAGATTTGTTTCTTTGAAAAGACGAATTTAGGAATACTAGATGTGGAAAAGGGACACATTTAAACTAGAAACTGTCTGAAATCATGCAGGGCGGTGGGACTCCATCAGTGCCAGTGAAACAGGAGCCATTCTAGGAAGCAGATGGATTAAATTAAGCAGTTTTATTTTTCCTCTGAAAGCCAGGGAACACCTGCAGTTGAATCTCCGTGCAAATTCACCTTTTTCCACAGAATTCAGCTTTCCTGTTTTTTTATAAAGATTCGCTTTTCTATGGGAGAGGTTTATCTTCTATCAAGAACACCTTTTTAATTATCCTTGGTGGTTGCATGAAGAAAACTTTTAACTATGAAAGATGACTGTTCAGCCGAGATATGGCAGTCGAGATTGAAATAAATTAACAAGTGAAAACTTCCAGCTTTTACCATTGACTAAGCATTTGGAGGAATTTATAAAAGTATCATATGAAGTCAGGGAATTTCTAGAAAATTCTGATGTGAGAAGTTAAGGAGGCTATACTTTGCATACATGGCATATTAAAATAATTGAAAAGAAAATAAATGCATATATTCTACCTCTTGAAATTGTTTGTGGATTTAGCTATACTGTTTGTCAGACAAGTTCAACTTCCTTTCAATATTCATAAGAGAGGATCAAGATAATAAACAACAGTACAGAGATTCATGAGATCAATGTTCTCTTTCCCTCTGGGGAAGAGACAACACTTGAGACATTTAAGTTTTTCTCCACTGCTCCAGTATTAAGACTGTTATACTAATGTTTAAAATCTAAATAGCCAAACAAACTGTAAG
Source organism: Pampusana beccarii (assembly GCA_013399365.1). NCBI lineage: Eukaryota > Metazoa > Chordata > Aves > Columbiformes > Columbidae > Pampusana > Pampusana beccarii. The sequence goes on along the minus strand of VWYH01006295.1, from coordinate 95,998 downwards.
TAGATACATTTATTCAGAATTTAGTTCACAGACTGGTGAGAAAGTACCTAGAGCACTAAATAACTTGAAATTAATTGGAAATTTCATTTAAGTAGTTGACTAGTTTCATATGAATAAATTACAAAAAAATGCAAACAAACAAGCAAACAAACCAAAAGAAACTAAGCTAATAACTCAGGAAAGCTTAAACAATATTTTATCTTGAACTTTGTAGACTACATGCATGAAAAACTGCAAGAATGGAGTTATTATATTTACTTAATCTCATGAATATGCCAAGCAATTTTGACAAATGTCTTCACAAGATAAGTTAAAGGATAAAATATTTTATATGCTTGATTCAGAACTGGGTGAGAAGGCAAGTCTGTCTGTCACAAGGATGACCTAAAGACTGTTTTGTTTTTAACTAGATTTCTCTATTTAATAAATTTCATGGCAAGTTCTTGCTGTAGCCAATGCCTTTTTTCTTTTGTTCCGTTTTTGTCTTTTTAGTTTGTTTGTTTTGATTCAGTTTTGTTTTCTTAATGTGACTATTAAGAAAAAAAACCCAACCAACCAGCCAAAGAAACCACTCACAACAAACATTTGCAGTTCCTGTTGTATGTTTAGCAATGCTTGCATTAAAAGGGTTCTGTCCTACAACTGCCACCATTAATTGACATGATACTGTTGGCAGACAGCAGAAATTCAAATTACGGGGTTTATGATTATTCTGATATTTTTGCTATTGTAAGTTTACAAGAGAATAAGGATGTTTATCAGATCAATTCCAAGCCACAGAGACAACATTATGGGGGAAAAAAAATGCTTATCATCGGAGTTGTTTCTTTTCAGGGCATGGAAATTTGTTTTGGAATTCAGAGGGTGGGGAAAGTCAGACTTGAATGTGCTGGATTGCTAACCAAGAAGCAAGTGTGTATAAGTACATTGTTTCTTCCTTTCATTTTCTGCTACTGCTATTAAGCTACTTTGGTTTACGAGGCCTTTTGGGTCACTCTATTCACCCTTATTATTATTATTCACAAATAGCCATGTGCTAGTAATTCAAAACAGACTAATTGCATACACATGATATATGTTTGTAATAAAGTAGAACCAAAGTCAGGATACGAGTAACAACCCTGTGAGAGTAAAGAATTTCATCCCATTACAGTGGGCAGTGTATTTAAAGACACTGGCAGAATAGCAGTGTCATACATTGCCCTTCCACCAAGGGACCGGTGGTTTACTGTGAGTACATTCTGTATTGACACCATAAAGTCTTTGAGTGGAATAAATGCAAAGAAATTATAGCTGCTTTAAAACCTTTTCTAAAAATTATGCAGCAGTAAGTATTACAGAAAATATTATCTTCTATTCCTGTAATTAAAAAATAATTAAGGAAACCCTATAGGTGTAATCTATTAAGAAAATACAAAACCAGAAAAAAAAAAAGTAACAGCTTTTCTCTCTATCCATGTCTAGGTGATGTTAATTCCATTAATTAGCATTTCATTGCATATTTCAAATCTCCTGGTTTTATATAAACCTTGCAAATAAGTATTAGCTCACATTCTTACTGTTTGTATGACATTCTTTACAGTGAGTTGCATTGGTTCATTTTTATATCAAACTATGCTATTCACCCCTAACCATCTGCTTTAGTTTTCACATAAATGGTACACTCTCACACATTATCTAATTTAAGTCTTAAGACTCTACTTATGCAGAACAGTGGCATATCATGATTTCATAGAATCACAGAATACCAGGTTGGAAGGGACCTGAAGGAACACCTGGTCCAACCTTTCTTGGCAAAAGCAGAGTCTAGACAAGATGGTCCAGCTGAAACTTAAAACTGTCCAATGTTGGGGAATCTACCACTTCCCTAGAGTACCAATGGCTGCCATTTCTCCTATGAAAAATTTTCCTCTTGTGTCCAGTTGGACAGGAGTAACTTGCACCCATTGCCCCTCATCTTTTCCATGTGACTCCTTGTAAAAAGGCAGTCTCCCTCATTGTAGCCACACTTTAGGGACTTACACGACTTCTTAAATATGACAGATATTGGCTTAGCAAATTAATCTATCAGTTCCCTCATGACCCGTGGATGCATCTCATCAGGCCCTATGGAATTGTGCATCTTCGAATTCCTTAGATAGTCTTAAACCTGATCTTCTCTTACCATGAGTATTTGTTTGTTCACCTGGTCCCTGCCTTTGCTTTCTGTGACTTGGGCAGTGTGTCTAGAGCACTTGCCAGTGAAGACTGAGGAAAAAAGAAGTTGTCGAGTACCTCAGTCTTTTTTATATCCCAAGTAGTTAGGTCCTGTGTTTCCTTCCAGAGAGGGCCCACATTTACCTACAGAAGCTCTTTCCTTGTTGCTCTATGTGTCTCTGAACAGATTTACTTCTACTAGGGCTTTAGCTTTCTTAACCTTATCCCTGGCTGCTTGGACAATTTTTCTATATTGCTCCCAGTCTTCCTGTCCTTGTTTCCACCCTCTCTAGGCTTCAATTTATTTGTTTCAGATTGTCCACGAGCTCCTTGTTCATCCACGCAGGTCTCCTGGTGGTTTTGCCTGACTTTTTCTTCGTTGGGATGCATCTTTCCTGAGCCTGGAGGAGGCAATCATTATTAACCAGCTTTCTTGGGTTCCTCTTCCCTCCAGGGCTTTATCCCATCGTACTCTACCAAGTAGATGTCTTAAAAGGACAAAGTTTGCTCTCCTGAAGTCAGGGTAGTGAGCTTGCTGTTTGTCCTCCTTGCTGCCCTGAGGATCTTGAACTCCACCATTTCATGCTCACTGCAGCCAAGGTTGCCCTTGAGCTTCACACTCCTCACCATCCCCTCCTTGTTGGTGAAAATAGGATATCATAGCATATCATCTCTTCTTGTTGACTTCTCTGTCATTTGGAGAAGAAAGTTATCATCAACACATTCCAGCAACCTCCCAGATTGCTTATGCCCTGCTGTGTTGTCCGTCCAACAGATATCACCGCAGTTGAAGACCCCCATGAGGACCTGGGTTTGTGAACATGAGGCTGCTCCTATCTGCATATGGAGGGCCTCATCTACTTGGTCTTCCTGGGTGGATGGCCTGTAGCAGACCCTCACTATCATGTCAACTGTACCTGCTCTCCCTTTAATCCTGAACCATAAGTTCTTGATTGGCCCCTCCCCCACCCCCAGGTGGAACTCCATGCACTCCAGCTGGTCACTGACATAGAAAGTGACACACCCCCTCATCTCCCTGCCTGTCATTCTAAAAGAGTCTGTATCGTTCTATTCCAGTCCTTCTATTCCAGTCCTTCCTGTATCCTTCTATTCTATTCCAGTCATAAGAGCCATTCCACCACCTCTCTGTTATGCTACTAAGTTCGTAGCTGCACAGCTGTGCACATGTGTCTAACTCCTCTTGTTTATTCCCTGTGCTATGTGCATTTGCATAGAGGTATTTAAGCTGGGTCTCCAGTGAAGCTGACTTTCTGTCTGGAGTGGCTGGAATTCCTTTGGGCCACTCTTCATGTGCTCTCCTGCTGACCTGCAGGAGAGGCTCTGGGCATCTGCTGCTACCACTGGCGTCAAACTGGTAGGAGTTCCTCTCTGCCAGCAACTTTAGTTTAAAGCCCTCTTCGGCAGCTTGGCAAGACTATGACTGAAGATGCTCTTCCCCTTCTCTGACAGATGGATCCCCTCAGCCCCCAGTAAACCAGGTTTCTCAGAGCAAGTCCTGTGGCCTAAGTAGCTGAATCCCTGGCTGTGGCACCAGTCAAGAAAGTCTAAGACATGGCTTTTCATTTAGTGGCAAGTCTGAACGCTTTTTCACATGAAGTTAATACCATCAACATTACTTAATGTTGCTGGCTGTTTACAGCCTTGTATCAACAATTGTCTGACGGTGAGTTATTTTGGCCCCAATCATACACCCTGTACAAGGCAACAGAAGGATAACTCAACAAGGAGAAAAGTGGTGAGGAGAGGGAAATCAATGACTGTGGCCTTCTGAACCCAATGAGAAATCCATACCTGAGCGTGATTCAGGAAGTCTACTGCAATTTAAGTCACGCTGTGTTAAAATTACGATGTAAAAATTGAAACTTAATATGTTTCTGACAATCAGTAACATTTTAGTTAGTTGTAGAAGACATGATCATGAGAGTAAGATTGCTAATGTGGAGTTAGGTTTACCCAATTATTTTTCATGTCTCCACAGAATGCTTCAAGAGAAAAGATATACAGAAAAATAAAACAAAACAGTGACAGCTGTTATTTGTTTTTTAAAAATCTTTAACATTTTTGAAAAATTTCACTTGCTAGATGTGTTTACTTAGACCAAAGTATTTTTTCAAGGACTTTTGTTGTAAAAATTATTTGTTTAAGGCTTCAGAAATTATAAAAAATTGCACTAACATTAAAAGTATGGTGCCTCCATTGTATCATATTTGACAGTTTAAAAACAGTGACAGGTAAACATCTTTTCTGCTACCATATGTCTTCATTTACAAGATAATGAGAAATTTGATACATTGGAAAATTTCTTGCATGTTTTGAATTTTAAAGCATAGGACTACAAGGACTGAAGACACAGCAAAGACTCAAGACAGTATGTTAGGAAATGTGAAATGCATAGCACGTTGAACTTCTGAGGGTGAATAGATGGTAGGTGAACTCTCCACCTGAACGATAAAGGAGACATGTGTCTTCGCATACCTGCAAGCAAGATTTTTCAGTTTGAAGTTATCTCAAACAAACACAGCAAGAGAAGTTAAAAATGTAATTTTTATAATTTATAACTTGCATACTGTGTTCTCCTTTTGTTAGGCAATCTGGCAAGTCTGGAGACAGTAAAAAACACCAAAGTCTTGATGGCAGATGGAATCTACCAATGTGAGGGAGAGACTGACAGCATCAGCTACAAGAAAGTTCTGGGTGACATCCTAACCTCTCCCTCACTCTGACACTGCTACTGTGTTGCTACTCTCCAATCCCTTCTGCCTCGGCCTGAGCTGCCAGGTCTCTAGTCACTGGATTACTTCTTCATTTGGTCATGCTATCTTTCTTAAAGCATTTAAGATGCCTTAGAAGTTCTGTTTTTCTGAAATCACAGTTTAACCTCATGTTTTCCAGCATAACTCCACCCTTCCACTGCCTTGTCTCTGCATTTCAAAACAGATCACAAAATCCTTGGCTGAAACAGCGTAAAGAATGTCCTTTCTCTCCTTTTGTCTGTTCTCCAAGCAATTAATTTGATGAGTGGTTCAGTTACAAAGGCAGCAGTACAGGAATACCAACTTTGATGCCTATTATTCGATTTGGGAAGATGCTTCCATAATAGGTAAAAATATTAGGTTTCTTCTTCTCAGATAAGGGTTAGATTAATAGAATCGTAGAATCACAGAATACCAGATTGGAAGGGACCTCAAGGATCGTCTGGTGTAACCTTTATTCCTCTTGCATCCAGTCAGAATCTCCCCAGGATTTACTTGTACCCATTACCCCTCATCTTTTCCATGTGACTCCTTGTGAAAACGGATTCTCCATCTTCTTTGTAACTACCCTTTAAGCACTGGAACATGGTAATGAGGTCTCCACTTGGCCTTCTTTTCTCAAGCCTGAACAAGCCCAGTTGTCTCAGCCTTTCCTCATAATGCAGCTTCCCAGTCCTTTGAACATCTTTGTGGCCCTCCTCTGCACCCTCTCCAGCCTGTCCACTTCTTTTTCGTATAGCAGGGACCAAAACTGAACGCAGTGTTCCATGTGTGGCCTGACAAGCGCTGAGTAGAGCAGGATAATGGCTTTATCTTTGCTGGTGATGGCATTACTAATGCACCTCAGTATCCTGCTGGCTTGTTTTGCCTCAGCAGCACGCTGTTCACTTTTGTTGAGCTTGTTGTCCAGAAGGATCCTCAGATTCCTTTCCACAGAGCTACTCCCTAGCTCAGTAGATCCCAGACTGTGCTGCACTCCTGGATTATGATTTCCCAGGTGTGAGACCTTACACTTGTCCATGTCAAATTTCATTAGGTTCTTGTTAGCCCACTCTTCCAGCCTATCCAGGTCATCCTGCAGGGTGGCTCTCCCTTCCAAAGCGTCCACTTCCCCACCCAGTTTGGTGTGATCGGCAAACTTCATTAGGATACACTTGATCTCATCATCCAGATCACTTAGGAAGATGTTAAACAGCCTTGGGCCCAATGTTGATCCCTGGGGATCAGTTGTCAGTTTGAAAAGGAGCCATTTACCACCAGCCTCTGCCATCCCCACCCATCACAGAGACCACTAGTATGGAATATAGGNCCCAGGTGTGAGACCTTACACTTGTCCATGTCAAATTTCATTAGGTTCTTGTTAGCCCACTCTTCCAGCCTATCCAGGTCATCCTGCAGGGTGGCTCTCCCTTCCAAAGCGTCCACTTCCCCACCCAGTTTGGTGTGATCGGCAAACTTCATTAGGATACACTTGATCTCATCATCCAGATCACTTAGGAAGATGTTAAACAGCCTTGGGCCCAATGTTGATCCCTGGGGATCAGTTGTCAGTTTGAAAAGGAGCCATTTACCACCAGCCTCTGCCATCCCCACCCATCACAGAGACCACTAGTATGGAATATAGGGTGTCACTTTCCCTAGGAGGAGGCTGTGGGAAACGATGTTGAAGGCCTTGGAGAAATCCAGGTAGACAATGTCCACTGCTCACCCCATGTCAACCAAATGTGTTAGTTTATCATAGAAGGTGATCAGGTTTGTCAAGGACAATTTGCTCTTTTTGAATCTATGCTGGGTTCTGCTAGTTACATAGTTCATCTGACTTCTGATAGGCCCCAGGAGGATTTTTTCCACAACTTTCCCAGGGACTGAAGTACGACTGATGGGCCCGTAATTTCTTGGATCCTCTTTTAAACCCTTTTTGTAGATGGGGGTGACAGTAACCTTCTTCCAGTCTTCTGGGACATCCTCCAATCTCAAAGACTTCTGAAAAATTATGGAGACTGGCCTCACAATGATGTCAGTCAGCTTGCTTAGCACTCTTGGGTGAATATTGTCAGAGCCCATCAATTTGTAGGGTTTGAGCTCCTGTAAAAGTTTCCTTAACAACTCTTCCTTCACTGACTGTGGGTCTGCATTAGCATCAGTCTGGATTTCTGTTCCCAAGGCCTGGGACCCAACAGTGTTGGTAAAGAGAGAGGTGAAGGAAGTGCAGAGAACCTCTGCCTTTTCAGCATTGTTGGTGACTGCTTCACGTCTCCTGTTTAACGGTGGGCCAATATTTTCCTACTGTTTCTGCTTGTTGTTTACGTGCCTGAAGACCCTTTTCCGGTGAGTTTCGACATCTCTGGCCAATTCGAATTTGAGCTGAGCTTTTGCATTTTTAACTGCATCTCTGTGTATCCTGGCAATGCCCCTGAAGTTCTCAACAGTTATTCATCCTTTTCTCCACTTCTGGTATGCTTCTCTTTTGGTTTTGAGCAGACTCAGAAAATCATGGTGAAGCCAAGAGGGTCTCTTGCTCTGTCTGCTTCGATTACCATTAAAAGTGTATGAACTGTTTTTGTACTTCTAGGAGAAGGTTCTTGAAAAAGTCCAGCACTCACTAGCTCCTTTATCCTTCATGCAAGTTTACCATGGAATCCCACACAACTGAGCTGTGAGTGAGCTGAAGTTTGCTCTTCTAAAATCTAAAACCTTTGTTTTAGTACTAACCTTCAGAGCGCTCAGCAGCATTGCAAACTCCACAATCCACAAATCACTGCAGCGAAAGCCATCACTAACTGGTGGCTGAAAAAACAGGGTTTTTTTGTTTGTGAGTAGCCAGTCCAGGGGTGCCTCATTCCTTGTTGGCACACCTAACATTTGTGGAACCATTCCAGGAATTTGATGGGTGACATGTGAGCTGCTGTATTGTTCTTCCAAAAAATGTCTGGGTGTTTGAATTTCCACATCAGAAGCAGTTTCCATTGCCATGAAGGTTGCTTAAGTTACTCAAATATTGCTTCATCAACCCAACCATCTTGGTTTGGAGATTGACAGCAGATACCTAGCGTAAGATCCCCCTTGGAGGTGACCCCTTGGATCTTGACCCAGCAACATTCCATAGGGCTTCCATAATTACTGTAGCTGGCCTCTATACATTCTAGGTTCTCCTTAAAATAAAGTGCAACTCCTCCTCCCCTTCTTCCTTGCTTGTCCTTACAAAACAACTTATAAGCATCCATCACAATCCTTCAGTCATGTGGGTCATCCCATTGTGTTTTAGTTCTTCATATGATATCATAACTTCCTGACTGCACATGGATCTCGTGTTCCTCCTGTTTGTTATCCAGCCTGCGCGCATTAATATACATACACTTAAGACGGTTGGTATTCTGGTTGTCCTCTTTGGAGGCAGCTAAGGAACGTTCTCTACTGCTGTGGTTGGCCTGTTAATTCTGCAGGTAGCTGCAATGTTCTGAGTGTTACCACTTTGAATCTTGCCCCTCGAGACCTTCAGTTGAAAACCCACTTCACCCAGATGGCCAGCCTGCTGCCAAAGATTCCCTTGCCTCTTCTGGACAAGGGAATACCATCCCTCCCTAACAGCCTATAGTTGTCGTAGTACGCCCTATCATCATAAAAGCCGAAACCTCACGACGGCACCAGCGACGAAGCCAGGAACTTATCTGCATTACACATCTACTCCTTACTGCAACTATTTCTCTAAGAGGTAAAATGGAAGAAAGTATTACTTGAGCACAAATACTTTTCCCTTGCACTTCCCTTTTCCCTCGAGAGCCTTGCAGTCTTACTTGTTTCTGCCCATGTTCTGGCTTGTGGTGTCATTTGTGCCTATGTGGAAAAGTAGCAGCGGATAGTAGTCTGAACTCTTGGCAAGTTGTGGACCCTCTTGGCAACATCTCAGACAGCAGATCCCAGAAGGTAGCATACTTCTCACGACTCCCTATTAGGCTGGCAGAGGGGCACCTCAGTGCCCCTTAGCAGAGAGTTACCCACTACGAGCACTCATTGTTTCTTTTAGGGGAATCCAGTGTGTGCCACTGGTAACATTTCTCCCTGCAGACCTTTCTCGTGGTTATCTATATCTGTTAAAGCTTCATATCTGTTTGTTTGTTGCAATGCTAGAGGATGGGCACTGAAACAGAGTCCTGCTTTTGAGGGTGACCAGGGTCCAAGGTGCCTCCTCTGTGGTGTCTGCCACAGGAACACGGTTCTGAAGCCACCTGTCTCCATCTCTGCCCCTCTAATCCTATGCAGCCTTTTAGCTGTTTCCTGCAACTCAGCCACCTGATGCTGTGGGTCATTGACTTGTGCACACTTTTTTGCAAGTATTTATTTCCTCGCCAGGAGGAGGGACTGGGCATCTGCTGTAACTTACAATCTGTACTGAGGTCTTCTTCCTTACTGGTTCTGTCTGTCTGGAAACATCAAACATCTCAGGGCCTTCCTCTGCTGAAACACTGGTTTTACCTCTGAGCTGCGTGCCCACCATTATAGCTCCCTGTGAGGTTCTCTTAAGCTAGTAGAGTGACTCTGCCTACCCTGTGTGCCCTTCCATGTAATCTGCAGTGCAAACTGCTGTGCCACCCCCTGGCTGACGTGCCATGCCCTGTTTGCCTTCCTGAGTCACTAGCACTCCCTGGGCTGCTTTTTATAATTGTGGTGGGTGGTCACAGTTGCTCTGGTAAGGCCCATGTTTCTTCCGCATCTCCCCTGAGAGCTGCTGGGTCCTGGTGGGCCTCTCCACTGCCCTGGTATTTCCCTGCCTCGGAAAACCCTCAGGGTGTCAAGATCTGCTGCTCTACTGCAGATTGGATTGGCTCCAGGGCAGTTCTCATCAGTGACTGACTGATTGAGCAAAAGAAACTGAGAAATGGAAAACCAATTGAAAACAAAGTTCTGTTTAATTACGTTTTACAAGGAAACCGAAACAGTGAAACATATTCTTCTGCATATGTGCCACACACCTTAAAAACAATATAGGCAAAACAATTATTTGGTCCTGAACGAAACAGACTAGACACACTATAAAACTGTCTGAAGGAAGGTAGCCATTGTGCTATTCCAACACTGAGATTAAAAATTACAAGAATCTTTGAAATATATCATGCTGGTTTTAAATAATTTTCTGTGTCCATAGCATCTCCAGATAAAGTCAAAAGAAACTGATCATGCCAGTGAATAACAGAGAATCCCTGGAGAGTTAAGGACTTGGGTGGGCAGATAAGTACTTTAATACTGATGTGCTGATCTAGATGGCAGTACTGATGTGTAGCTCAAAAGCCACCACAAATCTGATCTTAAATAAAAAAAAAAAAGGAAAAAAGTAAAAAAAAGAAGATGCAAAATAAACAGAAAAATAAGAAAACCTGTTTAAAAAAAGTTAACACCTCAAACTCTTCAAGAAAGCACGGGGAATACACACTTTATAATAGTATCTCATAGCAGGTCTAGATCTCTAGATCTGAGGCACATTGCTTATCAAAAAAAGGTTTGAGAAAAGAAAGGAAGATAACATGGCCTCCCAGCAAGGTAAAGGGTGCTAATTTGAAGCAAGAAGACAGCCTTGAAAAAGCTGCAGTTGTTTACAAATGAAGAATGTCTAGAAAGGAATGTAAACTCTGGCAGATTAACTAACTAACTAAACAAAAATCAACAAGTAGCAAAATAAAACTGACGCTAAATCCTTCTTCAAACACATCAGGAGTGTGAAGACTGTCAGAAAGCCTGTAGAACCAATTGATTATCAGGGTATAAAAGAAACATTCAGAGAAGATAAGGCCATTGCAGTGAAACTTAATGTATTTTTTGGATTGGAGTTCTCTGTGGGAAAAATCTCCCATTCAAGGACCTTTTTTCCAGTGGAACTCATCAAATAGTATATCTGTGAATGAAATTACAGTAGATTTTAAGGAATAAATGACAAAATAAATATATAAAAAAAATTATCAGAACCAGATGGTACTCAGCCCAGTTTTCTGTAGGGATTCAAGGACAATATAACTACTAACAATTTATGATGAAAAAGTAGAGAACTGCTTACACACGAGTAATGAATAAATAAGGTGCACTCTTCAGACAGTAAAAAAGAGATAACTTGTGGATGTGTGAGGAGACATGACAGATGTCTACAGAAAAGCAGGATGCCTAGAGAGAGATCAGCTGCTCAGTGTCCCTTCCAGTGCAAGAAGAAGAGTAATGAAGTAAAGATATCAGAATCCAAGTTGAAGACAAAGGACAGAAGGAGATTTTTCATTCTGGGGTAGTAAACATAGAAAATTTGTTGCCAAAGTTTGAAGCAACTACTTGGAAAGGAAATACACTGGAGATCCTGAATGACACAGAAAAAACCTGGGGAGTCTCAGGGCTGAAAATAGTCAGATCAGTGGTGCAGGTATCTAATGGTACGTACAGTATCCCTAGCAAACGTAAACCAAATATGTCCCTACCAAAAGTGGATGAAAGGATGAGTGCTTTTCAAAGCTACAGTCAAATGAAGGAAGTTGAATACATAAATACTGCACTACAAGAAAATGTTACAGTCTCCATATTTCTGCAGCAGACAGCAATGAAATACATAATTTAAGAAAATTAGTAAGAGAAAATTCTGTGTACATGTTAGGAGCTCAGACAGAATAATTTATTTTCCAGCAACAGCAAAACAGGCTTGACATTTTTAAATAATATATTGTAGCTGAGATGAAGGGCCTTTCAAATATGCCTCAGTGCACACCAGCCTGAGCACACTGCAACAAACTAAGTCAATAGGACTCTCAGCAAGGGAATCGATGAGATTTGCCATGTTCCTGGTAGAAATGTCATTCAAAATTGATGACAAGATTTCTGACCAAATGCTATTTTAGAATAGTCTTTTTCATTCCCTTTCTGACACTACATTTGGTGACTTTTGACCCTCCTCAGAAACATCCCACTTTCAGCTGAACACTGAACTATCTCATGCCGACATGTGGAATTAACTTAATGAAACTGTAGGAAGATAAAAGATACTTCTGTAAAATAGATGACTCTGAGCTAACAATTAGAATCTTAGTACTTCAGCTGCTACTGAAATACAGGAGATAATAGCTCCTTTTTTTCCAGTTTTTTCTTCCTCACAGATGGAAGAATCTTTAAACTTTATGTTCTAAATTACTTTGGAACCTTTATAAAAATAATCACAGATGCTACAAATACCATTTAGAATGTAGTATTATTAAGCCTATTGGTTCCTGGCTGGAAAATTGCTCAGTCTGCTGTAAAAACCCACATTACTTTCCATAAAAAGTTACATTATTGCACAAGAATATTATCTCTGTTACCTATAGTTGAAAGTACAGCTGGTAGGAAACTGCTCTGCTGTACCCTGGAAATCTGGCTTTTTGTGGACTTTTACTCAGTATTTGGAAAACCTTGGTTTGAACTCTTTCTGCAGGGAATTTGTGTGGGGTCTTGTATTGCAGTTCCTGATGCAGTTGGACTAGACTTCCCAGCAGCTTCATGATACCCTGAGGAGGGAAGATGAAGAAAGAAATGCACGTGGTTGACTGAGGTCATAGTTGTAAATATTTTACTCCTTACTTAAAAAAAAAATCCTTTTGGTCTCCCAGTTCTTACCTACACACATCTGCTACCAGTATAGTATAATAATGGTCAGTTGTACATAACAGAAAAAGACCATACTTAGGTGATGAGTATATTAACACAGTTTTTATGAGAAAATTCAGATCAGTAAGCTACACTGACTGTTTTAGAGAGGACCTCATGTTGCTTTGTACATATATTGCCTGTGGTTTGTATTGGTTAGTGCTGAAACACAAATGACTTACCCCTTCCGTTATCTCCCTTCAGTTCACAATTTTAATAAGTAATCTAATATATTTAATATAGAAATGCTGAAGAAAATGGGACTTAAACTCTTCATTCTCCTGCTAAAACCGTGCAAAAGTGGCAGAAGTATGTGTATCCAAAATTAGTTAATCATCACTTTAATAATCAAATAAATATTTATTAATGAAAATAATGCAATGCTAAGCATGAATAAATAATTACTACAGAGTCCCCTTAACTCAACATATTTTTGGTATGTTTTAAATGGCCTTGCCTGAGACCTGCTTGGCAGCTTGGGTCAAGATAATGATACTGTATGTATATAAATGAAAAGCAAGATCATTCAGCTGAGATTTTTAAAAGAAGCCAAAACTTCAAGTTGGGGGAATGCTAACTTCTGCAAAAGACAATTTAAAAATGATCCCAAGAAAAATCAGAAATGACTGGGTTCCTGTGTGACAAAATAATTACCTAGTACATCACTAACAATGCTACAATACTACAAGCACTTCAAGCTGGAAAAAAAAGAAACAAACAAAGAAAAAGAAACAAACCCTAATATTACACCATCATATGAAAATGCCCAGTGGCCCTTATTGTGCTGTCTGTTTTGAAAGCAGAATATGAGATTAGTGGGGAGGTACCCTTAAATGCCAGGTGGCACAATGTAACCAATCATTGTTGTCAAGTCTGAAAAAAATGAGTGATTCATCACAGCATAAAGAGCTTAGCTGTGACCCATAAATCAATGCATATTTAATGTGTTTCTATCTTTGAGGCAGATGAATAATTTCCTTAAAACCTTACTGTTTGATGAGAAATAGTTAAAAACATTGATCAGTCAGCAGCTGCTAATTACTTTTTGGGAAAAATGTAAGGCATGTTTTAGAGTTAATCCGAAGATCACTATGAAGGACCACAGTGCTGTTGGGGAACAGTGCTATACCTGACTAGACCTCCTTAGGATCTAGCACAAGAATACTCCTTTCATCAATATTTACCAATTTCAGATTTTTCTGGGTAACTTTNGTTTATTCACAGCATATGAGATTTGTAGAAATAATTAAATATTTATTAGACCTACAGTATGTAAATGATAGCTGTGATTTCTTCTCGTACTGAAGGAGTTCTTCCGCTACTTGTACCATAACAAAATTGTTAAGCAGTGCAAATTCACCTGCTGGCAGATAGCGTACTCACAAGGACCATCTACCTTTCAGTCACAAAAGAAAGAAGCATGACATTCTTCAGTACACAGTAGAGCACATTCTTTAAACCCCTTCTTCAATTAAAGAGCATTTAATCAGTAGAACTTTGTTTTCATCTGGAAAGAATGTAATCTCTCTTTGAAGTTCTCTATAAGAAGAAATAACAAACTCTTCCACTGTCTAGTGAACATGAAGTCACACTGCAGCCACCTAAGGATCTCCTAGGTCATCCTAGTTGCATTGGGTGTTTCTATAACCGTAATAATTTATTCTGCTGATTTTTAGAATGTATTTAGATATTTCTTAACTGTACTTTTGGTCAGGGAGCTTTGCTGAGTTCGTTCTGGTGAAGAAGAAACACAAAGATACCTCGTCTGAAGGTATCTTTCATCTGGAAAAAAAATGCCCTCTTCGAGGATAGTGTCTGTTCTGCAGTACTTCAAGAATGGGGGGAATAAAGTGGAAGAAAAGATGGCACACAGCTATGAATTCACTATAGCAAGCTCTACACTGTAAAAAAAATTAATGACTTTCCAACTATGAGCTTCTTAGGGGTGCAATCATTGCAGAGACCATTCATTGTATCTTTTCAGTAATAGTTTGTCTGTGCTCAGGCATTCTTTAAGTCAATGTATGTGTATATCTGATATCTAAACCAACTTTGATGCGTACCCTGAAACAGAGCTTCAAGAATGTTGGCCATCTGTCTTTCATTGGTGTTTCTAATATCTCATTTTTTGTTTTAATGAAAGTGGAAATAAAGAAACTTGGATGAACAGGGAAACTTAGAAGAACACTAGACACTGTGATTGGACATGGCATAAACCAGAATTTCAAGGTGGAACACCCTAGATTTTCATCTCATAGTGATGTTTTTTCAAAGATAAAAGTATTTTACAAAAACTACATATCATCCATTTTGTACTTGCAGTTCTTCCAGATGTGGTTTTAGTTCTGTATCTGGCTTATTGTAGCCTCTGGCTGGTGTCATCTGCTCCTCATGAAGTCTGTCACATCTGAGGTTTGACTATCTGCTCTTGCTCATACAAAAAGTTTCTCTGCTTACCTAGAAGTAAAATACACTTGCTCTGCGGTATAATTGTGTCAATATCTTTTTCTCTCACATCCTTAGAAACTTCACATGCACAGGTTCAGTTTTTCTCCAGGGCAAGACAGTCTTTCCATTCCTCCAGAAGGTCTCAGAGAAGCCAGAAACCACTATTTCAGGTTTACAACACAGAAATAGGGTTCAAAAACATAAGCCAGACACTACCTGTCACAGGTATAAGTATGAAAATCCTCTGCACCCTTGCAAAAGTGCAACTTTTAAATGTGTCTTTTAGACTATTAGTTCTGAACATTTTTGTAGTTCAACCTGTTTTACAGCCTCCTTTGCAAGCCTAGAACCCTTTCTCCATTACCTCCAGGGCCTGGTCTTGGTTTTGTTTCTTGCTACAAGTAAATTCCGCCCAAGTAACTTATTTTAACAAAAAATAAATGAGAATAAAACTGCATGCATGTTCACCGAAGTGGGAAGCAAGGATTTGTATCAACAAGTAACAAAGTTTTTCAGTAATTGTAGCCATTATTTGGGCATAATAACTTGATTATGCAGATTTTCTTCTTAATAATTCTGTGCAATCAGCGCAATATAGAATATCTGCACAAAGATGGCAAGTCCACATTCCCATTTGCTTATCATGGCTTTTTCCAGCTTGGCTGCAAAAAGACTTGAAAAAAAAGCCCTGTTGAACTTAATCCATGCAAAATACAATAACATCTTGACTGTCTATGACAGTGCGCGAATTTTTTTCATTACTTAAAAGCAATTAGTTTCTTACGAAGCAGCTTTTTAAAAAGACATATTACTCCACTAGTTTTTAAGATCTCACAAGTGATAGGAGATAATGAAATTAATACAGGGTCTATTATAGATTTGGTTTATTTTTTAAAGGAAATTATTTTGAAAGAAGGTAAAGAATTTTTATATGAGACATAGAGATTTCAATTAAGCCAATATTCAGATACAGGATTAAGTTTACTGATGAAGTACAGTTCTAAATAGTAATGAGACGCATTGTTTAGGGTTTGACATGTATAAAGGCAACTTGCATTCAGAGACCTTATTTTGGCAGTTTCTGAGATTGTGGTCAACTGTATCACAAGGATCTTCAAACAATAGGTTTTTTTATAACCATATATTATAGAAGTTTTAGAGGATGGAAAATGTTATCTTGCACAAATGCAGTTAGCTCTTTGAGGCAAACCTCAGAAATATTTAGTTAGCTAAATACAAAAAATTATGGATGTCAGCTGAATGATAACCTACCATACATTAAAAAAAAAAAAAAATCAGCCATGTATGTATGTATGTATGTGCATCAGCACAGGACAATGTCGGAGGCACACATACACCAGTTCAACGCCCAGAAGAACTCTTGCAGCTAGCTTGAGTAGACCTTTAGGTTTACATTCATATAGATAAGAGAACACCATTTTTTCTTGGACTGACATTTGAGCTAGCTTTAGATTGATAGGAGACAAAAAGTGTAATGGTTAAGTTAAAGCTGTATGTCTTAAAGTCAAGAGTCATAGGTCTTGGGGGTATTAGGATTTGCCTCTTGGCTTCTTGTTTTCAGCAAGAAGAATGAAATATCTGAAAGGCAATGTTTTGAACTTTACCATAAGAAATTCTGTTTCTGGGTTTGGGATTTGACACACATTTTGTTTCAAAGGAGCGATATACAGTCATTTCAGAGAACTTTTTTCTTCTTGACTTCATCAGAGATAAAACTGTGCCTGGGGAAACAACTAAGGAAGTCCTTTAAAAAATCAAAGGCACATCTTTGTAAGATCTTAAGCTTGCAATGCATCAGAGGGAAAACTCAGAGACTCAAAATATGAAGGTAAAGATACATACTACAGCCAAGCCAAAAAAACCACAAACCTCAAAATAAGAATTTGTTTTAGGGAAAATAGTTAAAAGCAGGAATTTCAGTTAGGTAACTTCAAAGTATGTTTAGTATTATACCAAATTATTTTTGCTTCTAACAAGCATAGGTTCAGCCAGTTAATTCCATTCCAGTAGGGAAACATCTTGAAAACTATTTTAGCATGTAATTTGGTAAACTCTTAACCTTTAATAAGGAGGGAAAAGACAACATTGACTTCTGAAAAAGCAAATGATGAAGGTGTTAGCCTGCTCTAATTAGTGTGGCCTATAACCTTAACAAGATGATAAGTTTATCCTCTAATATCTGAATATCTGACATAGTTCAGAAAAGTATTGCATTATTAAGACGTGTTTTTAACCTCCCAAACAAGATCTTAGCATCTCTGTGAACCTTTATGGTAGGGACTTTTCTATGCTGGAGAAAGAAACGGTACTGCTCACTAATAATCAAATCAATACTTTAAACTCACCCTGCGGTTTCTGGTGTAAATAGTCAAGCTGGCAGTTGCCTAGGCAGGTAAGACAAAAATGCATTTGTTTTTGGTATAATATTTTAACCTGAGTCCAAAAAAATCCCATTGAGCTATCCTCATTTCTCATCTACACAAGAAAAAGCAAACCAAACCAAATGAAAACAAAACAAAAAACAACAAAACTTCTGGAAAAAAAAAGGAATATATTCCCCTTGCATAGATAACTGCAAAACGCACACATGACCACTAATCACCGAAACACAGCGTTAGGTAAGTTGGAAAGGACCTCTGGTTTTCATCAGGTCCAATCTGCTGCTCAAAGCAAGGTTAGTTAGGCCAGGGTTCTCGGCATCATTCCCCGTTGAATCTTGATCACCTCCAAGGATGAATGTCTCACATCACTGTCACTGTGCTGACAATTTTTCAGGCAGAATTTCCCATGCTCTAACTTGTGGCTGTGTTTACCGTTCCACCACGCACTTCTGAGTAGGTGAAGCCACTCCACACACTCCCAACTCTCTCTATACCCTCCAACCATGCAGTTAAAGACAGCAACAAGGTCTCTTGTTCCCACACTCTTCCCCAGGCCGAGCCAGCCCAGCACCGTCTGTTCACCCTTTGCATGCTGTGCTCCAGCAATAACCATCATAGGGACCATCCACGGAGCTCATTGCTATACATCAGGGTCTGTCCTGCAGCAGGAGCCCATATCTTGGGACAGCCCATCAGGGGTTGTCTTACTGATACCAAGCAGTAGGGAAGGACCATTTAGTGCTTTCTGAGGGTCACTTTTCCTCATACAGTCAAAAGAACAGTGCTGTTATTTCTGCACTGTATATGCGTGAAATATCTAAGGAACATGAAATTAATTGGCTCAAAGCCAGACAAAATCTCAGAATGATAGGAGCCTTTTTTTTTTTTTAGCTTTTGCAGCAGTATTTCTCATTAAAAAGAAAACCAACCAACCAACCAAGCAAAAAAAAACGCATTAGGCTTTTTTCTTGAGGAAAATTATCTAAGTATAGTTCAAATTAGAACTTGGAAGTCTTATTTTTGCCTTTGATGCTGCTTCATAAAGATCATAGATGGCAGAGTTTTGTTGGCATTTATATTGAAATCAAATGGATGTTTTGGAAACTCAAATTTGAAAAGCCAAAATAAAATCCCATTTGGTTCGCACAACAGTGGATGTGCAGAATCAAGTTTCAATGGTTAAAGTCAATAAGAATTTCTTCGTCACCAGAACTACCTGCTCCAATGAGCATCAGACTAAGATTTCCAAGTTTTATTAGAAAAATTTCCGAAGAGTTATGTTAAAACGTATGGAATTTCGGGTTTCCTTAATCAGAAGTCAAGGTCAAAAGTAATAACTTTGCTAAAAAGAAGATAAAAGCAGTTGTTCACTCTTTCTAAGACAACATGGCAGAAGCAGGGTGACATCATTACCACAGGCATGACCCTGGAGAAAACTACAGACACTTCCTCTAAAGCACACCTTTTATATTTTTATTCTGCAGAATGTACTTATTTGCTTTCTAAGTAGTGTTGTCCTATTTGGGAAATATGTTAGTATAAGATTCTGACTGACTAAAGAAATTCCTTTCATGACACTTTCCTTCGGTATGATAACATCATTACACTGGAATTCACAACTCATTATTAGGTGAGTACTACTGGTTACATTATGTTGGTGATATATTTTTTATAGAAAACCCTTCAACTTAATAGAGGCTATATTTATTTTTCTCAAACTGGTAAAGTCTCATTAAACTTTGTTCTCCAAAAGATTACTAAATTATAGTTATTCTGTGTACACATGTTGCCATATATCAGGTAAAGTTTTTGGCCCCAATTTTCCCTTGTAATTTCCTCAACATTTCTGTGAGGCAAATGGATCTCACTATAGGACAAACTGAGATTCATTGTAAAAGGTG
The DNA here is from genome assembly GCA_013399365.1 of Pampusana beccarii. NCBI lineage: Eukaryota > Metazoa > Chordata > Aves > Columbiformes > Columbidae > Pampusana > Pampusana beccarii. The sequence goes on along the minus strand of VWYH01006295.1, from coordinate 76,630 downwards.
TAGCTCAGCTGCAAATCCCGAAAGTAGAGAAAAGAACTAAAACATTACATTATGAATTTCTGGGTACCTTTGAGACTCCAGAAAGCTTTCATAAATCAATACATTTTATGATGATAATTTTGCCCTCAGTGAATTAAGCTTTTGAGGAAAGACTTACAGCCAAGTTTTTCTGTGGAAGTCTCTTTTTTCGACAGATTCTGTTGCAATCTCATTACAAAAATTCTAGAAGTTTTACTGGATACGTTGTAACTTGGATGACATACATGACATGATATCAAAATGTTATAACTTTGAAAATGAGACATCTAACTTAGAACAGAAATGAAATTGCTTCTAGGCTTTACCAATAACCACCAAATTTGTGCTTAATATTTGATTGTATCATTATCAAAAGATTTCCATTGATTACAGGCCCAACACATAGTATTCTATCAAATCAGTTCAGCTTCTCTTCCAATTACATCCTCGGTGTCAGAAATAAATGATAAATAAGGGTCTGTAGGAGGAACATAACAGAATACATCAGTAATAAATGACAATTATATATAAATGTAAAAGCAGCAGTTCCTGGATTAACAGATGTGGTAGCATCAGGACTATCAGTAGGAACAGATTGTTTTGGGTTGCAGATGAGAAAATAATTCACAGATAATTATTTAATTGGTGGTTTCAGCTATTTCTTTCTGTTTGCAAAACGTCCTCTGTCTCTGCAGTTGCATTCCAAAGTTTTTCTTGCTGCTGCTCTTTATCCAGGGATGGACAGGCTTGGATGACAAGGCAGTGAGGCTTTCAATCACTTAAGCAGCAGCAATAGATAGAAAGAGGTCAGGGCACTGTGATAATTTAAAACCTGTGTTTTCCTAGGCCGTATAGGCCTTGCTTGATTCAGGCTTGGGAGTGTATTTATCGCTGAAGAGTTGCAATTTTGTCAAATTAAGCAGCAGACTGTGTTTCAAAAGGGTCTAAGGTTTCACAAAGTGGCATAAACTTCCATGTGAGAGAGGTTATTTCCATGTATGATCCAAATGCTTACTTTGTATCAAAATGTTCAGTAGCAACAGAACGAAAGCAAATAAGATTCCTGAAAAAATGGCCATGAAAATGTTTATAAGCAGGAAAGCAACAGGGCAAGCTGATCTTGTGTAGCTGGTTTTCTCAAAACTATTGACACCGCCCATTTTCCCTTTTAAGGGATGGGATTCTCCTCTGGCAGCACAGACTTCCGAGTGATGCAGGAGCTGTGGCTGATCACAAATTCTGCAATAGAAAGGGGAAGAGAAGAGTATACAATGAAAGAAATTGTTTCTTCTCTGAGGGTGTGAGGGTAGAAGAAAAAAACAGTTTAATTACGTGAGCAATTGGCTGGCAGGCCAGGCTCATAGTGTTCTAGTAGATGGGGTTATGTCAGGCTGGCAACCAGTCACTAGCAGGGTTCCATAGGGATCCATCTTAGGGCCAGCACTCTTTAATGTCTTTATAAATGACCTAGATACAGGACTTGAAGGATTGCTTAGTAAGTTTGCTGATGACACAAACCTGGGGGGAGCTCGACACTCTCGAGGGCAGAGAGGCCCCACAGAGGGATCTGGATGAATTGGAGAACTAACTGGGCAATCATCAACCACATGAAGTTCAACAAGGGCAAGTGCTGGATTTTGCACCTGGGATGTGGCAACCCTGGCAGTACATACAGACTGGGGGACAAGATGCTGGAAAGCAGTTCCATGGAGAAGGATCTGGAGATTCTGGTTGAGAGGAAGTTGAACATGAACCAACAGTGTGCCGCGGCAGCCAAGAGGGCCAACAATGTCCTGGGGTGCATCAAGCACAGCATTGACAGCTGGGTGAGGGAGGAGACCTCACCGTAGCCTACAGCTTCTTCACAAGGGGAGGAGGAAGGGTAGCAGCTGATCTCTCCTCTTTGGTGACAAATGACAGAACCCGAGGAATAGCAGGAAGATGTGCCAGGGGAGGTTTAGGTTGGACATTAGGGAAAGGTTCTTCACCCAGAGGGTGGTGAACCACTGGAACAGGCTTTCCAGGAAGGTGTCACGGCCCCAAGCCTGACAGCATTCAAGAAGAGACTAGACAACACCCTTGGACACATGGTGTGAACTGTGAGGCTGTCATATGCTGGGGTTGAACTTGATGATCCTTGTGAGTACCTTCCAACTCAGGACATTATATGATTCAATGATTCTATGATTTAAATAGCAAGCAGAAGAGCAATAAATAAAATTAATTTGGTCATTATTCCTATACATTCACAAAGAATATGAATATTAAGAAACACTACATTGTGTACTCTTGCAAAGGAAATGAATAAGACACTCTCAGATACTGATTTAAATGGCACTAATTTATAATCTAGGTATCTTTCAGTGATTTAGAATACTTCACAAACAAAAAAATCTGCAAGATAGCTAAAGCTAGACCTGTAACAATCATTACTGATCTATTGACTTTCAAGCATTAATAGTTAAAGAATAAATACATCCTTTCAAAGCTTCTGTAAGGCAGCCTTATCACCGTAACAGAAAGAAGGAATACTGAGATAGAGAGGACAGCGTTTTTCTAGTCGTGTTTAAAGTTGGAGATGTCCATAACTATTCAGGAATAAAAGCAGTATACTATTATATATACGCATGAAGTTTGTTGTCACAGTGACTCAGTGATTAAAACCTGTAATTCAATTGAATCAGATTAGTGGAAATGTTCAAGCTGTAATATCCTAGCAACATCAGAGTCACGCAGGAATAAAATAATCTGTTTTAGTTCTGCTAATATTTTTTTGTTAAATGGCAAATGAAACCTTTCAAAATTAATATTTCTTCTGTTCACGATTTCAAATTTGTGAAATTATCTTTCCGCTAAACATTATCAGCAGAAACTTTCTAAGCAGTTTTTGTAGAAAGATATTCTAAACCAATTTTCTGTAAAATATAATTCCGTAAGTTCTGCTTTCCATAATATTAGTATGATCAATATGGGCTATTTGGGTAACCTGTTTGCAAAAGACACTGTAATGAAAACCTGTGTTATAGTTTGCAGCGATTTACTTGGCAGATACGTTTGATACTTGAGAATATAAATATTATACATAAAATGAATGTGAAGTTGGTTCATGAGAATAATATTTACTGTTATGAGAAGAATATTTTTGGAGGTGCTTCAAGCCAATAAATTTACCTTTTCATTCTATCCCAAGTCCAAAGGAGAAAGACTTCATTGTTTGATAAAGGTTTATATAATAACCTATTGGAAAGGTCAAGTTCTGTAAATTTGAGTTCCAGAATAGCCAGTGGGGAACTGAAGTTGCAATAAACCCCCAAATTCTAGACACTCAGAGTTAACAGATAAAATGCATATGATAATAAAACCAGGCTCTCTTATAATAAAAGATATGTCACTGTATGTTAACAGTGAAAAACAGTAACACAAAGAATGTCAACTAAATCTGGTGGTGACCACTCCCACCCAAGTCTCTTTTTCAGGTTTATTATTAGCTATAATAAAAACTTGAGTATTCAGGCATCGTTTTCATAAATGTCTATGGAAAACAGAATTTAAACTAATAATCTCAACCAGTCAGAGGAGGAGTGACATACAGATAGTTATAAAACCTGTACCTCATGCCAGATTCTCAGTTATTCAGAGAGGAGCAAGGCAAGCAAAAGTTAATCAGCCTTTGGAGACAGGATTTTGCGGAAATTGCATTTTGATGCTGTTGGGAACTGACACATAAAAAAACCAACCTGATATATGTTTAATGTGCGATGGATTTTTGACATGATGAGGCAATCAGGTCTTCGCAGAATAACAGAATCATGCAGGGCTCTACCATCACAGGATGACTTGGGCTGGCATAGACTCAGAAGGTCTCAGGTCAGTCTCAGCTGTGTGGTCAGACCAAGCTGCTCAGGGCCAATTATCCAATGGAGGCCAAAGACCTCTGCACCACCTCCCTGGGCCTGGCTGTGGCCCTGCTGCCTGAGTGTTCTCATGGGAAAAAGCTTTCACACTACTTCTTGAGGATATACTCATGGTGTAAGCACTTCCTAAAAATTGCTTGGTATTGCACAATCTGTAACTCTTTGTTATGTTTTGTTATATTTAATTCTGCAATAAACAGTCATCCATGATCTACTCAGAAGCAGAGCTAGTCCCTATCCTAACCTGCAAGTCTTGTTTCACTACAAGACAAAGGAGAATTTTCTAAATGTTGTGGATCAAACATTGTTACTTCAAGCTGAGGCAACATAAATCCTGCATGTGGGTAGACTTCCGTAATGACTCTTAATGTTTTCCCTTTGGGAGAATCCAAACAGTTTCAGCAGACTAAATCAAAGTAGGAGAAGCAAGTAGATTTACTTCTATTTTGCAGCTGCAAGGCTGTGCTGAAATAGCTGTAGCAGGTATGACCCCATTCCAGTTGAAATGCAGAGGTTAGCCTCAGCCAGTGATGCCAGATGAGCGTTTTACAAGCAGAACATTGCTTTCTCTGCTTACACCGAAGAGGAGGCACATTCCTGTGTCTCATAGTATGATTGGACTATATGTTTAAACTGGGACTGAGCTCAAGACAATATGTCCTATCAAGAAGAAGTGTATGTTATGGCAGGCTTAAAGACTACTGTGTGGCTATAGTCACATCTATTACTAGAAGATGGTATGGGCTTAACTGAGAAGTGGGTATGTGTATGAAGGACCAGATTTTTAGGAGACTATAGACCAGCTCTGTTCTTTTTTCCTTTTGAAATTTAAGAACAAAGTCTTTCCACCTTGTGACAGCAATAATATTCACTTCACCTTTAGAAAGATAGAACAGAAGGCAAACTATGCCATGTATTTGTCTCCTTCAACCTCTTAATTTCAGGCCTTGAGTTCAGAGTGAATGAAACAGTTCTAAACACCAGTATCCTAACCACTAACTGTGTTCCTACTCTCTAGATCAGAAAAATCAAGAACTATCACTGCAAGCCTGCTGGACATGTTCCTAGGTCTTTGTGGTCAAACTCCCTCCAAAATTTGTGGCTCAGGTGTACCTTTGGTCAGTATTCACTGATCTCAATGCTGCTGGTCTGGCCTGAATAAGGAGACAGAGCTCTGCGTTTAATTTTAAATTCCGCGTGCCTAACAGGGAAGAGAGCTGCCTGCTGTCTTCACCACCACCTAGACTACTCGCTAGTTGCATATTTGATATTTGAGACCTAGGACAGCAACAACGACCTGCAGCAAGATTTGACCTTTGAACTAGTTATCCTTGGCTTTACAGAAAGGAAAAAAAAAAAAAAAAAGGAAAAAAGAAGAAAGAAAATAATAGAATTTGCTGTTTTATCTTGGAAATCATTATGGTTTAATCCTGGTGGGCAGCTAAGCACCACACAGCTACTCACACACTCCCTGTAGGGAGTAACAAGTCCGAAGCACAGCACAGTATGAGCTACTACGAAGAAAATTAACTCTGCCTCAGCCAAAGCCAGTACAGAAGTATAAAAGAGAAATAATGATTATTTCTTCATTAAATTAAAATGCTTTTTCATATATCATCTAAGCCTTGATCTTGGGAGCTGAAACTCCAGTTCCAGTTCTTGCTCTCTGCTCTCCATGTTCCACAGATATACACTCTGCTCTGGCCTCTCACATCTCTGCTCATTTTTTTTTTTCTGGGGGCAAAAAAAGGAATAAGTGCTGAGTAGAAGCTAAGATTATCAAGAAAAAAAAGTACATTTAACTAATAAAAATGTTAATCAACACCATGTCTATCAAGATGCTAAGCATATTTGCTGCAGATTTGAGCCATATGTTCATTAAACAACAACAATATGTTCAAAAAAGCATGTAGGAGACTAGAATTTGGACAGCAATAATAGTTTGCTCCCTCTCCTAATTTTCACTAGGTCCTTATTAGCTCATGCAGTATTTTTTATGTCTTCCTGTACCGTTTCAGAACTGCTTCTTCCCAGAACAGCAATGCCTTAACAGTAATAAGTCATCAGAAGCTTTTATAAACTTAATGAATACGTCAATGATCATGATTACAAAACACTTTTGGAAATCAGAAATACTAACTTCCTACTAAATTAATGTATTTAAAAATTCTTCATTATTAAACGCCTAAGCTCTTATTTTAAATTGCTCTGAGACAAGCAAGATATGTAAACTAATTTTTTATACTGTAGTACATCTGACATTATGGTCTAAAAGAAAATGGTTCTTTTTCTCAAACCCTAAAACCAGCATTATTTTGTATATCATCAAACTGGAGACAGATAATATTTATGAGATCATTTAGATCTGAATGAAAACTTCATTGACTTAAACAGAGCGTGGATTTGTCCATTATTTTACTAGCTTTCTTTTTTCTTTTTTGTGTATTCTATTGTCTATTCTACATAATTTGAACATCTGAGATGAAATTTGTTATTTTTCTTTAGAAAGTGTTCTTCATTCTACTTTGTCATTAGTAGAAGTGGGAAGCAGAACAGAGGTGATGAAGAAAATATGCATGGACAGAAAGCACTCCTTGAACTCTATGAGGTTTTCCAAGTGGTTTTTGAACCAAAAAGAGCATAGCTTGTGTTCTTTTGTTTTCACTGTAGGCTTTCTATCAAACTGACAACAAAAAAATTTCTTCTTCAGAAATTTCACTCAGTTTGATGGGTATGATTATTTTCATTTAATATAAATGTAGAAGTTAAGTGACATACCCAGCCAGCTGTGGTAAGTCAGTGGCAGAAATCACCATAAGGCCTATCACTGCTGCATGCCAACTTTATGTTCACTTGAAGGCTGGTTTGGATGGACAGAAAACAAACGGTAGCGCTACCAGTGGAAAGTATGCAGTTTTTAGTTTTTCTTTGGAAATGCTTCCAATAGGATAAGTGCGATGTTTTGCACCTTGCTGAATCCTTTCCTCACTCCTCTCTATACCTGGGACTGCTGCCACTACCTTTCCACCACGCCCCAATGTGTGACAGAGCTTCTTAGCTTGGGGCGCTTGCATCCACTAAAGCAGGTTACTGACTTAGGAGCGGAAAAACATAGCTCTAATGCATCCACACGTGTAGAGAAGGAAACTGAAAGACAAAACCACTTGGTAACTAGCAAAAGTTCTTCATTTTTTCTTTCAATGTGTTCTGTTCTTACCACCAGCTTAATATTTAGATTTTTTTAGTGCTGAAATAGAAAAATAAGGTAAAATAAAAATTAATGGGAATGAAAGAGGATGCTGAAGGAATTGCATTTCTACCGCCCAAATGAACTATGTTATGATTTATGTTCTTCTTGGAGGAAAGTAACAGCTCCAAGGTAAGAAAGAGAGACTAAATGCGGAAGTACTTGGTAGATAGCATAAGCCTTTCAACTCAGGTTCACAAAATCTGTATTGTAAAGTAAAACCTGAAGTAGATGGAGACAACTAAACCAGAGGGAGAGCTGTGGGGAAAAGCCATCTTTAATAAACAGCTGTGCAAGTCCTGACAGTGGAAAATATCAAATAGGTGGTCACTCCTTTAGTGCATGTGGCATATGTATGCAAAAGGGTATGTACTGTCTCGCCCTCAACTTGAGATCCATCATTCTGCAGGGATGTGCAATATGTTTGTAACATTTTCTTGCTTCCTGTGAAAGATCAGGTGCAAGACAGGTGCCTACACATCCCACTGGTGGCTGCAAATAAAATTCCAGCCTTTATTCTGTTTTTTAGAGTCTGCAGCTATTATTATATTTTGGTGGACTGTATTTGACATATCTAAACTCAAAGGATATAAAAATTTATTTCTCTTGACAGCAAGAGTAATTGCTGTGATGTGCAATAAGACTGATACAGAAGTTCAAATCTGTTTGCTTACTGCACTTTATAGGACAATCTTCCCTGCAGATCAATGTTTTGATGGNAAAAAAAAAAAAAAAAAAGACATTTTCTTCTGGGATAAACACATATTGAGAGATCTTATCTCAGTTAAAGTGGTGAAAATGTGCCCCAACTGTAGTAAAATCAGTCCATTTACCTTGGGATTAGAATGCAACCTCTTATGTGAGAATACAAGTAGTTCAGGGCTGTTTATCAAGTTACCTTTGTTCCCATGTTTGTACAGCTTTCAAGAAATTTAAGTTTCTATTTACACATTGAAAATATCCTTAAAAAAATACATCCTTTCTTGAAGTAGGCAATAATACTCTGATTTTATATTTTAAACAAACCTTCCATAGGGAAAAATGAAAGGCAGCTAACTCCTTGCTGTCAATGAGGTCTGTTCTTTTCTACAGTTCTTCTGTATGTATCATAAATACTACTGATTCATTTGTTGTAGAGGATTAAGAAGCAGAAGACATATTTCTATATATAGAGAGAAAAACACATCACAAAATTCAGTCAAAACACATATCAATTTGCACCCATTCCCCACACAGCACAAGAGGTGTTTTGATTATCAGTAAAAACATGGGGCAGTACTGAGGAAGGCATTTTTCTTCCCACTATCATTGTTCTCGCCAGAAGAGACACGCGACTGCTGGGAAGACTGGCTTTACAGAAAGGCAATAGTAGTATCTATGATTACTGGGGTTTTTTTTTGTTTTGTTTTTTGTTTGTTTGAGGTTTCGTTTGGTTGGTTTTTTATGTGGGTGTTGTTTAAATCTCAAAGTATGCGATTTGTTCTGTTGGGGTGACACAATAATAGTGAGATGTTAACATCATGATCAATACCCAGCTTTGAGAATAGTGTCACCAGCAGAATTTTGGGTTTTGTTGATCATAGGTTGGTTCACAGGACATCAGGCCTACTGGTGAAGGATGCATCATGCCTGTCTCAAAGTGGGAAATGGATCTTTGCACAGGACTTAGCAGGGATCATTGAAAGAGCTTTAAACTAGATTTGAAGGAAGAAAATGATAAAACAGACTCTCTAGGGGTATGCCTGGAGAGGGCATGCCAAAGTTTGAGGGACAGTGTGCTAGCAAGGTGCTCCAGTCTGCTCTCTCAGTGGAGGCGGAGGCAGGGCATGGAGATCCATGCAGCAGCAGAGACACAAGGGTTACTGATGTCTTAGAAACCAGGGAAGTTCCTAAGAATGGTCTTGCAAAAGCTAGGGCTTCTCCCTGCAAAAAGACGTCAGGGTCAGTAGCCCAGCTGAAGTACATCTGCCCCAATGCACACAGCTGAGCAACAAACAGGAGGAGCTGAAAACCATTGGGAAAACTATGATATACTTGCCATCACGGAAACATGGTGGGATGACTTGCACAACTATTGTGCTGCAATGGGTAGCTACAAACTCTTCGGAAGGGATAGGCAAGGAAGGACATGAGGTGGGGTAACCATGTGTGTTAGGAAGTATCTTGATTGACTAGAGCTTGATAAGGGTGACAATAAGGTTGTTTATGGGTAAGAATCAGGGGAAAGGCCAACAAGGCAGATATCCTGGTGGGAGTCTTTTACCGACCACCCAATCAGGATGAAGAGGGAGATGAAATATTCTGCACACAGCTCAGAGGAGTCTCTCGATCCCTAGCCCTTGTTCTCATGGGGGACTTTGGCTTACTAGATATCTGCTGGAAATACAACACAGCAGAGAGGAAGTAGCCTAGGAGGCTCCTGGCTTGTGTGGAAGGCAACTTCCTGACACAGTTGGTTAGTGAGCCTACTAGGGAAGGTGCCTTGCTGCACCTGTTGTTTGTGAACAGAGAAGGTTTTGTGGTGGATGTCAAAGTTGGAAGAGATCTTGGAAGCAGCAACCATCAAATGATCGAGTCTTCTATTCTTGGAGAAGTAAGGAGGGCAGTCAACAGAACTGCTGCCTTGGACTTCCAAAAGGCAGGCTTTGACCTGTTCAGAAGGTTGGTTGGGAGGCAGTCATGAAGTGCTAGGAGTCCAGGGAGTCTGGTCTCTCTTCAAGAAGAAAATCTTAAAGGCTTAGGAGCAAGCTGTCACCATGTGCTGAAAGGCGAGCCAGCAGGGAAGAAGAGCATCCTGGCTAGAACAACAGCTTTTGGTTGGAACGCAGGTAAAAAAAAGATTTTAGGACCTTTGGAAAAAGAGGCAGGCAACTCAGGAGGAGTACAAGGGTGTTGTGAGGTTGTGCAGGGAGAGAATTAGAAGGCTCAAAGCTGAACTAGAACTTAATCTGGCTACTGCCATAAAAGACAGAAAAAAACACATTTCTTTAGACAAATTATCAACAAAAGGAGGGCTAAGGAGAATCTCCATCCTTTACTGGATACAGGGGGAAACATAGTGACAAAAGATGATGAAAAGGCTGAGGTGTTAAATGTCTTCTTTGCCTCAGCCTTTAACAGTAAGAGCAGTTGTGCTGCAGGCATCCAGCCCCCTGAGCCAGAAGACAGTGACAGGGAGCAAAATGAAGCCCAAATAATGCAAGGGGAAATGGTTAGCGACCTGCTACGCCACTTAGACATACACAAGTCTAGGGGACCAGATGGGATCCACCCAAGGGTACTTAAGGAGCTAATCAAATTGTCCACCAAGCCACTTTCAATTATTTATGAGCAGCCCTGGCTAACCAGGGAGGTCCCTGTTGTCTGGAAGCTGGCACATGTGACGTCCATTTATAAGAAGGGTTGGTAGGAGGTTTTAGGGAGCTACAGGCCTGTCAGTCTGACCTCAGTGCCAGGGAAGGTCATGGAACAGATCATCCTCAGTGCCATCAGACAGCACAAACAGGACAACAAGGTGATCAGGCCCAGCAAGCATGGCTTTATGAAAGGTAGGTACGGCTTGACCAGCCTGATCTCCTTCTGTGACAAGGTGACCTGTTTAGTGGATGAGGGAAAGACTGTAGGTGTTGTGTACTTAGACTTCAGTAAAGTTTTTGACACCATTTCCCACAGCATTTTTCTGTAAAAACTGGCAGCTCATGGCTTGGATGGGTGTACTCTTCAATGGGTAAAGAACTGCCTGGATAGCTGGGCCCAAAAAATTGTGGTGAATGACATCAAATCCAGCTGGTGGCCAGCCACAAGTGGTGTTTTCCAGGGCTCGGTACTGGGGCCAGTTCTGTTTAATATCTTTATCAATGATCTGGACAAGGGCATTGAGTGCACCGTCAGTAAGTTTGCAGATGATACCAAGCTGGGTGGGAGTGTTGATCTGCTCGAGGATTGGAAGGACCTACAGAGGGATCTGGACCAGCTAGATTGATGGGCCATGGCCAATTGTATGAAGTTCAACAAGGCCAAGTGTCAGGTCCTGCACTTGGGTCTCAACAACCCCATGACATGCTACAGGTTTGGGGAAGAGTAGCTGGAAAGCTGTGTGGCAGAAAAGGATCTAGTGGTGTTGCTTGGCAGATTACTGAGTATAAACCAGCACTGGGCCCAGGTCGCCAAGAAGGACAACAGCATCCTGGCCTGTATCAGAAATAATGCTGCCAGCAGGACTAGGGAAGTGATTGCCCCCCTATGCTTGGCTGCATCTGGAATGCTGTGTTCAGTTGTGGATTCCTCACTACAGGAAAAACATAGAGGTGCTGGAACAACAAAGGGTCTAGAGCACAAGTATTACAAGGAGCATATGAGGGAACTTAGGCTGTTTAGCCTGAAGAAAAGGAGGCTGAGGGGAGACCTCATTGCTCTCTACAACTACCTGAAAGGAGGTTGTAGCAAGGTGGATGTCAGTCTCTTTTCCCAAGTCAGAAGTGATAGGATGAGAAGGAATGATGTCAAGTTGCACCAGAGGAAGTTTAGATTAGATTTTCCTTTCTTTTCTTTTCTTTTCTTTTCTTTTCTTTTCTTTTCTTTTCTTTTCTTTTCTTTTCTTTTCTTTTCTTTTCTTTT
>VWYH01006295.1:16785-63930 GCA_013399365.1 Pampusana beccarii | reverse complement strand
GGGCGTTCCGCCGTGTGTTCTTCCGCTTCCCCTCTCCTCTCCCTCTCCTCTCCCTCTCCTCTCCCTCTCCTCTCCCTCTCCTCTCCCTCTCCTCTCCTCTCCTCTCCTCCCTGATAGATCTTATCCTTCTTTTTCTTCATTTTCTTTTTATTATTTTTCGTAGGGCTTACATTAACATAAAGGATTTACAGAAGCCATAAAGATTAGAAAACTCAAATAAAAAAGCCAGACATACACAAACTCACACATCCACATATTGACTAAATTCTGCCCTGAGAAATAATTAAAAGCGTGGGCTTATGTCATCAGAATTTGCTGCTGTGAATTACTATGCTCAGCAGAACGTTGAGAAGCTTTTCAAATGAAAAATTAGTGGTGAATGAACCTCTAAAGAAGGTGTAATTTGCATAAGCATACAAAGTTATCCAAACTATCTGAGCCTTTAGGTAACCAGAGTGGAAGGGAAGAAAACTACTCCTTTCTCTCCCCTCATGATTTCCACTAAACAATGTGTGGCAAAGACTTTTTTTCTCTTTTTCATGTAATAACAGACCTGAAAGGATAATTTACAGGTATTTCTTTTTTAACTATCACTTATGTCCCAGCTCCATTCCCTGCCTGGGACTGCTGCCTTTGTTGAGCATGGGTACAAGTTAGACCAGGTACCTATAACAGGGGAAGAAATCTATTCACAACTGCACTACTTTCAAGGGGTGGGACAATTCAATGTCCAACTGGTTTTGCCTCTTAGAAAGGCTGTTAAAGGAAGTAAAAACAAGAAAGTGAAGAAGAATGGTGTGCCTTTTGCTTAGCAAAAAAATCTAGAAGAGCCCATATTATCTTATTTGGAGTTCTGGGGGTTGACTGGTATGTGAAGTTAGCAATGAAATAAGCCTTAGCAAAGGTGCTTTAATGCCTGAAACTTTACTTCCATTCACTGATGAGTGAGAATATCCCAGATTCTAAAAAAACACACTGCCAGTTTTGTGAGTCAGCAGTTTTACGTCCACTGTTGAAGCCCTCAAAACAAACAAAAGGGCCATGACTTGTCTCATTTTCTTGTCTTGGAATTCAACAAGAAAGCTGAACGGAATTTTTTACAGTTTAATGAAAGATTTTATCGAATTTTACTTCCTAATTTTGCCAACATGTGTTTCATCTGGGTGATCTGAGTACATCAGACTGTAATTGCTGGAATTGTACTATTTATTTAGCCTTAGATTTACTGGAAATTCCACCAAAAGCCCTCAAACCAAAACCTCTTAAAAAACTTCAGACTCCTAAACAAATGAAATCCCTAACAGCTGAAACTGCTGTAATTGTTTTTTTCCAACTTGCAGAATGCTATTTCCTGCAATTTTTTCTCACATATCTTATACATTTAATACACTGATTATTCCTTTAAAAATATAGATTCCAGAATTATTTATAGAAATGCTACTGTACAGAACAGGAAGGCTCTTTAGAAATATGAAATCTTTAATTTCTCTATAGACAATACTTTCCACATAGCTGCATTTCTACTGTTCCCCTATTTGAGACGTGAAGTGACCAAATGATAAATGTGAAGCTTTTCAGAGCGGAAAACAGCTTCTTTTCAGATTTCTTTCTTTTAGAGAATTGCTAAAAACACCATAATGTGCAGGGCAAAATGCAAGACTCATGTCTTTCCCAGGAGTATAATAAAATAGCACTATAAATTATTCATTATGAATAAACCTCCTGCAGATGAAAGGAAACAGGAGACATTTCTGCCTCATGAAATAAGGTTATTCTCCTTATAGTATCTAAGAGGAATACAAGGATCCAAAATACTGTCATCTCAACATGGTTAGATTAATGCTGGTTTAGATTAATTTATATTAGATAAACATAATGTTTCCAGAACCTTTGAGGGGAATGAGGTTAGTGGTACAGATATACCTGAATCTCTTATGAAGAGGTTACACCTCTTTCCATTGCAGTACAGTTTTTGAGTTGTTGTCATGTTCATTTCAGCTGCCGGACAATAGTCATACTGCACTGTACTCACAAAAAAAAGTCCTCCTTCACCAGTCAGTATCAGTGTCCACCATTTAGCACATTTTTTGTGTCCTGAGACTGAAAGCAGCACAAATATCTATCCTTTGACAGGCTACCCTAAAGAAGATGAGGAAAGATCACTGTAATTTATAGGATCAAACTAGCAACAATTACAGAAGTTGTAGTTTGGCTATGTTACCTGACAACAGGATCACCTTAACAGACTTGTGGTTTTTTTATGCATGGCAAAACCCAAACGCCAGGTCTAATGTGTACTGCCCAATATGCCTCAAGCAAAGTTAATTGTGCAACTTTTAAAACTGCACTGATGTTTTAAAAATAATCCTGTTTATCTCTCCATTGTAGTTCAGAACTGACAGATAAATTTACAAGTGGAAGAAGTCAGGATAAATAATCTCTGCAGATACACAGTAATAAGTAGTGAAAAGTGGTAATTTCTTTAGCTGGTGCAGTTATTTCCAAAGCAAGGTATGTCAGTCACTTCAGACAAATCTCTAAGCTAATAAAAAATTGCAGTGGTTGTAGGTCATCCCAAAAGATGTCCTAACAAGCAGTCAGGGTCAACTCTTACTTCTGTGAAAAGAAAAGGTTATAGAATGACAGCGCATAATATTATGCAGTTGTACTTGCAAATTGAGTGGATAATAACATTTCAGCTGCAGCAATAGTCAGCAGGCCAAATGTAACATGGAAAACAGTGATAAAGGGGAAAAAATGGCCTATTTGCCAAGGTCCTGCATCTGGACTGTGACAACACTAGGTACAGAACTTGCATATCTCAATTCTTTCCAGCTACCAGGCTTGATCTATTGTGCTGGGCAAAGGAAAAGCTGATAATGAAAATTAGAAATTTCTCAATCCTTGCTTTTTGTTTGTAGTTTGATCAGGCTAATATTAAAGGCAGAATTGATGTATCTGAATCTTTATAGAAAATGCTACAGCTTAATAAGGTGGGTTTCTTTTTTAGCTGAATTTATGTTATCAGTCTTGCAGGTCTGGATGTGAAATGACAGTGCCATTATCGTTATCACTGTTCTTTATCTGCTGAAGGACATTTGAGCTAAAGCACTGCAAAACTTCTGTGACAAATTCCAAAACCGTGGTTAGCTCACCTAACTTCAGATCTTATTTAAAAATTAGGGTTCTGCTACTCCTGATGGCAAGTTTTTCTGAAGTTTAATTTTTTTAAGGCTTTCTAGGAACATCCGAGTTTTCCTAATTGTGTTTTTCTCTTAGCAGTAATATTATACTGCAAACAGCCCTATGATCTCTTCTTACTTACCATACAGACTTACAGACAAAACAGAAAACCCTTTGCCCTCCTGCACAGCAACTTTTTCCCCACCCTCTGGACTAACTGATCCCAGTTCCATGCTTTGTTAGCTAATCCAATGTTTGCAACCTGATCCCAGTTCACTTTGAATAACTCTTATTCTTTCTGCCTTGTTTCCCAATCTGTCCTTGCTCCCTTGTCCAGATTACATTCTGTGAATTACCCTGCTCCTTCAGCTTTTCAGCCACTGTCGTTCTCTTTCAGTTCAGTTCGCATTCATTCATATAAATGCATTGAATTGATGGCTACACATCACAGTTTATTTAGAGTTATGATATACTATTTCTTGTCATCAAATCCCTAGCTTTCTTCATAAAAATTCAGCAGAGTCCAAAGAAGTACATTAAAAGGTTATCAACTGCAGTCTTCAGCTTTGTGAAGAAAATAGGTTGTCTTGTGTGGTCTTGAAAAATGATCTTTCTAGCAACAGTTTTATTCAGATTTCCAGCAATATGCTTGTTTTATGCTCAGAAGAACATAGGAGCAAATAATCTCTTCTTATATATACAATACAGGTCTAGCTTTAATTAATTTTAAATTATATAATCTGAAAAATAAGGTATTTCAAAATACTTATTAGAATAAGAATAGTGGGTTTTCTTCCATCTTCACAGTCTTCAAGTTTCCTGCGAACATTTGAACAAGAGCAATTTGGTCTTCAAAACTGTTCCAAGAAAAGACCAACAGGATGCAGTTCTTCTTCAGAGGCATCCATATAGATGCTTAAAAGTAGTATCTCTGAAGTTATCATAAAATCTCTTTGATCTTGCTACTACAAATTTGAGTTCTTCACTGCAAGAGGAAAAATAACGCTCTCTGATTTGTGGTGCAAAAGAAGCAAGTGGTCTGTGATGTTAATGTGTAACAGGGAGTTACTATGTTTTGTGAATAGTGTAAAAAATGGGTAATGCTGTAATATTCAGTAATTCAGGTTACACAAGGAACACAGTAAGTATAATATTAATATAATACATGTGAGTTCTTTTCTACCCTTCTCCATGATTCCTAGTCCCTCTTGAGCTTTGTCTCTTCTTGAAGTAATCCCCTCTGTCTGTTGTCTGTTGTCCACACCCAGTGTTGCATGAGCTTATTTTAAACATTCATTTTAGATCCTGTTATTTTTAAGATTTAGAGTTACATTTGTACACAATGTAGAAATGAATATTTCTGACCAAATTACACCAAATTACATGTGAGAGACATCAATAGAATATTCTCTATCAGAAGAAAGGTTTTTGTGAAGACTGCATGGATCAACATTTGTTCTACTCTGTTCTGGAACTTCTCCTTGAAAACTGACTTCCAGTTTTGCAGTTTTAATGTTGAAAGAACTAATTATTTTGTTTGAAGAACTCAGATCCTGAAATTCCAAAACTGGAGACATTCAAAATAAGTCCAGGGTTTTGTCTTGTCTGTTAGGACTAAGTTCTAAGAAAAAGTGAGAAAGAAATCTTGGAATGTAATTGCAAGAAAAACAGAATAAACCGGAGATAAATATAAATGTTATATTAAAAACATGACTTATTTCTACACATACAGTAAATTATAATTCATTAAACAACTGCTGTTTCCGTAAGTATCTCAGAGATGACCATAGGTTGCAGCACTCTTTTTAGGAAAGATCTGAGTGTATGTTGGTGTCCTTAATTATACAAGTATCCAAAGAAAGAAGAAAGTTTCCTTTCAGCTCTCTTAAACCAACAATTACTTCAAAATAATGAGAGGGCTTCTGATATTGATAAATGCAATATCACTCTCAGGAATTAAACCAAATTGTGATTTTAGAATGAAATGAAAAAATAGATTAAAAACTTGTTTACAGTGAATTTTTCTATGCTGTGATATACACCATAGCTTATATCTTTGCTGCCCTTTGCTAGATGACCATCATCATAAACAGACCTATCCATGCCATTTGCAATTAAAATTTTTATCTCACTGAAAATGCTTTATATTTTTGGGGTTTTAGTCCCAAAATCTTAAAATCTTTGGATTAATTCATTTTCACTGAAAACAGAAATGGATTTCGTTTTGTTCTTATTTAATTATTTTAAACTGTTAAGTTAATAAACATATGCATGAAAATGTAAATAATTTGAAATAAAATACAAACTATATTGACAAATTCATGACCCAATTGTATAAAAAAAATACACCAGTCTCTGTTCAAAATGTAATAATTTTGTAGATAGGGAACTTTTTCCTCTTTAGTTTGTGTCTGTTTGTGTTTTTTTTTTAATTTGTTTTGGTTAGTTTGTTTTTTACATGATGTAGTGGGTAGCATAGTGGGAATAAGTAATTCTCAGAAGTGAACAATGCATAACTAACTCTTTTTTGATCAGAATCTGTACCTTTCAAATTCCAAGTTTTTCATATTATCGTTATTAGATTCACTCTTAGAGTGCCCCACCCCTATTTATTGATACTAAACCTGTTTAAAAAGACGCATTTGAAACTACCAAATGTGACTCTCTGGTAAAATATTTTTATTCTGTTTTCTACTTTGTAGAATCACAAAATCAATGAGATTGACAGGCACCCCTTGAAGTCTCCTGTCCAACCCCAGTGCTTAAATAGGGTGTCCTATGGCGGATTGCTGAGAACTGTGTCCAGTCAGGTGTTGAATGTCTCCAAGGATGGAGACACAACAGCCTCCTCAGCTAATAGATTTTGTTTTCTTAAATACTTTGTTAGAACTATTCTTAAAAGTTAGAGTCACTTTTATGTGTAAATTCTATTCTGCATATAGATATTGAATTAAAAAATAGATTGTTCATATTAAGGAAAATTAAATTATAAAACTAACAAGATTGCCAGGGATCACATTCCAAATTTGAATATTTTTTCCCTGATGAAATACTTCAATATCTGTAAAATACCCTCTGCTTTTCCTCTCTGAGAAATATGCTTTTGTCTTTAAAAATGTGAATAAGAGAACTGCTTTTGTTGTGGCAATTTCTGTTACAGAATTGTACACAAACGATACATATATGAAATATACCTTTTTAGTTCGTTCAGAGCATTACTTCATCTTTTTTCTTTTCTTTTTACTCTTACGTCTATACACTACTTCATTAATTTTTCTTGCTTTAAACCCAAGCCTCTCTGTCATTTTCAAAGCTCTCCATAGCAACACGTTGCCTTCATTTTGAAATTTATCCTTTAGTATCCTGTCTATAAAGCTTTCTTTTAATTCCAGGGTTTTCTTCATAGCCAAACATACTCAAACCAGCTTCCCAGCTAATACCTGATTTTTTCCCACTCGTTCATTCTTGTAAACTCTTCCAGAAATCTACTTATTCTGGAAAAATCTTCAGTTACGGTGGAAGTATCATAGCATAGTTAATGCTTCAGAATAGTTTTTCTCAGTGTTGTCAATGTTCATCTGGACACTTGAATGAATTTGCATAAACTACTGGATGCTCCTTTTGTAATGATGATTATGTATTATTGCTAAATAAGTCAGCAAAGGAACGTTTTCTGAATCGATGAATTTACAGAAGACATTTACTAAATTTCAGAATTCTTAATTCTTAGAGATAGAAGGATGCTCAAACACTATTGAAATATTTTATCATTTAAATAGATACATATTCACATAAAGACTTTGAAGTTAGCAGGTTTTAGCCCAACATTACACTTAGGGAACTGGAACACATAATTTAAATCTACGTGTCTACTTAGGACAGTATCAAGGACTGTTTTCTCCTTGTGAAGCTGCATGGTTGGAAAGCCATGCTTGCATTATGGTGAATTTAGTCTTATATGTCTCATAGATCCTGGTGACCTTGCCAGCATATGATTTAATGATCGATTTTGTGCGTTTTTTTTTCAAAATGTCTGAAACAATGTGAGGCCACACAATAGTCCTTCAGAATAGTATAAAATGAGTA
This sequence comes from Pampusana beccarii, assembly GCA_013399365.1. Taxonomy (NCBI): domain Eukaryota; kingdom Metazoa; phylum Chordata; class Aves; order Columbiformes; family Columbidae; genus Pampusana; species Pampusana beccarii. The sequence goes on along the minus strand of VWYH01006295.1, from coordinate 56,661 downwards.
TCTAATGTGTTCATGAAGGCACAAAGGCATGCAAAGCCTTTTGGATTAATATTGAAGGACTGCACATGATGGAAAAGACTATAATGGATTTGGACCAAGACATTTTGCTTATTATTAATAGTCCTTGGCATATGCCTCTAGAAACACGTTGTTGGCCAAACTTTGACAAGAATCATAGAATCCTAGAATCTTATTTAAAATAATATGGAGAATTCAAAGATTATTGAATAAAGTAATTATTTGCTTTTATTCTTCCTATATTAAATACAGAGAATAACAGTGTTGGTAGGCTCATAGAAAATCTGTGGCAGGGCAAAGAACTCTATCTAGGCTTTTAAACCTTGAATAAAAGTATTAAAGGTGTCCTCAAAATCCCACCTCAGGCTTAAGCACAGGCTCCTGGTTATGAAACAGCATGGAAAAACTCAAGTGCAAATGGCATTTGACACTCAGCTTGGGAGTCCAAGCATAAGTGTTTCAAGTGCTAGCAGCAAAGTTACTCTAGTTCATGGTGCAAAGAAAAATCACACTACATGCATGTTGTTTCTTTTGATGTGAGTAATGTGGGCCAAGTAATGACACTTATCTGGAACTTAAATTCTATTGCAAGAACAATTGAAATATCCTAGCAAAACATGTCAGTCTCCTGACAGTGAAAGAAGGAAGTCTTAGTATGTTATTGAAAATGAAAGTTGCTTTTCAATGCAAGTAGCTTATCCAAGTCCAAGCAGCTCAATGCATTTATTCTGCTTTGGACACAACCGTCACTGTTGTGCTGTTTAATTAATTAGTTTGGTACTCTTTTGAGTTTACTTTTCATTTGACAGTATGTCAAGCAGTGGCTGAGCCACCACTGACTTTCTGAGGCACCAGAAAGTAAAGAGAAAAAGTTGTAGGGGCTTTCCTTGTAAATTGTCGTTCTTATGTGTGATTCTGTAAAAGAAAAGAGCAAAATCTTTCTGTACAATAGCTTCTGAATGATTAGCTGCTGGGTAGTAACACAAATAGAGGTTCACTTGGCAATAAGTGCAGCACATTCCTTTTGTGATCCTTACAGTACAGAAGAAATCTCGTTATGTGTATGGGTAGCCAGATGAATTAAAATGCCTTTGACAAATATTAACATATAACTACTGTGTTAAGCTCTCATATGATGTTATAATTTCACTTTCTACCGTGTTGCAATATAGCAGCTGACTAGTTCCTACAGGTATTTTATGAAATTTCCTGAACAAAACACTCTTAAGAATGACATTAATTTTGTGTCAAGTTTTGCCAGTTAAAATAAACTTTCAGACAAATAAAAAACTGACCCCTTTTTGGTCTAAAAAGCCAGAAATGTACCATTTAGATTTAAATCACCTGAGCTGTGTTAAACTTTTGTTAATGTTAGCTTCCATGTAGGAAGGATTTATCCCAGACCCTGCTTCTCAGTTGTGTTCAGTATCTAACTAAATCTGTAATGGAGTTGCTACTACAAAACATTATTGCATATTGTGGAGATGGTTTGAAACCCAGTTCAGATATCAGTGTACATTGGCATAGCTATGGAGTCTTTCCAGGTTACCTACAAATGTCAGTAACTGATCTCCAGAAACACAGAATCTCCAGAAATGTGAGAAATTGTTTTCCATACTTTTTATGTTGTTTGTCACAGTTCAAATTGGATCACAGATTAAGGCAATATGTGTACCAGTGAAACAGCACAAATGATATTAATATAGCCTTAATTATTACTAGGTTCTCAGTACTTAGTGTTTCATACCAGCTAATGAGATGTGATTAGAGATTAGAACCATATTTCTTCGACCTCTTTACTAACTCTTATCTGGGGAAAATGGATGCACTGGTGAAGTTTGTGAAGGGGTACGCAGGAGGAAGTCCAGCTTTTCGTAGAGACTACAGGTACCCCACATGCTACAAAGGAAGCAGCAGGAGGCCTAAATTCCACACCCAGAAAACAGAATCTCACTTGTCTTTGTAAAAATTGTTTGCATCCTTGTCCTAGCACAATTGTAGCAAGAGCCTGTGCCTTGCTCAAAGACAACTTGTTGCATCCAGATTTAGCAGTTTTGGCTTTGTTTGTTTTGGTTTTGTTTTGTAATGTTTGTGATTTAACATTCTCTACAGCTGATGGATGCAGGCTGTCCATTTTCCATTTGCTGTGGTGCTGTGGATACTTCTGTATACTGAAATGACATTTTCATTTTTATTTATTGCCTTGTGAAGAACGTTGCCATTCAGACAATGGACAGTTATTTGTGTGCTGCATAGCCTTAAGATGTATTAAGAAAGTAAAGCTGCTGGGCTGGTTCACCTACTGAATTGTGTGATGCAGGCCACTGCTATACAAAGGCAATTCAGTCAGAAAGCTTCAGTGATGCCCCAGTGCTGAAGCAATTGCCCTGTCATGGATCCAGGCCATAGATTTCTCATGAGATATGACTGATACATGGTTATGTGCCACTGCTTTAGTCACCTTTGATGTGTGGTTGTATCCTTTTCTTGAGGAACTTAACAAAATGAGGAGAACAAGTAGGAAGAGTGGAAAGCTTAAACTTTGTGTGTTGCTTGTGGAAGAGAGTAACAATTTATTCTGTGCTAAGAAGATGTTAGTTAGAAGGGAGAAAACAGTATGTGTCAAATACAATAAGAGTCTGACTTTCTGTGGTCCTTGAAGAAGGTTCATTTAAAGAAAAAAAGCTGTGGGAATCATACTTTGATGACTTATCTGTCTTTCTTCCAAGTCCAGATGAAGGACACCCTTTCTTTGTAGTTAGAGTCTCATAGACATTGTCCAACATGGTTAGTTATACTAAGAATCTGGGAATTTTGGAGACTCCCCTGTCTGTATGCTAAGCACTTTCTCCTATCCCATGTACAATAACATGTTATCAGCATTAAGTGTATAATAACTATATCCCCAGAAAAAAACATTATGTAATCTTCTTTGTTATCTCCTTTGTATAAGGAAGCTGAAGTGCATTTATCATAAGAGCAACTTAAAGGCATAAAGAAATGTTAAATCTTGAAGGCAATTTTAAAAGAAGTCAGCATTCCAAAACCAAGTCACATATTCATAATATTTTAGATGTTTCTGTTATTTAATGCAAATTAATGGGTAGTCCTTAAGAAGTGATAGGGCGATACAGCTCCTTCTTCTTTTACTTGGCAAGTAACATTTCTTTGAGAATAAGCCATAAAATACGTTCAATGTTACAAAGAGTTTTATGAAATATTTCTTTTACAACATTTGCTAGTTAGATCCCAGCACCATCTACTTGATTTAATCCTGTGCATTTTCTACACCACAGTTTAGACTTCTATTTCAATCTGCTCTGACTGTCACAGCATTTCTGAACTTTCAATCGAGACAGTGATTCAGCACTCTGAAGACTGGTCTGCCTACAAATATTTCATGTACCCAGTCTTGACTCAGAGTCACTTATTTTGGCCTCCTGCCTTAGCTGCAACTTGACAAGGGGCCACGGTAGAAGCTGGGCTTTTGACATGCTCTAATTTCTCTTGGTATGGTATAGTGCTAGTGAAAAACAATGAAGGATGAAAGATGTATGGGCGATACATCTAATTTCAGACTGAGATTAGCAAAGTGCATTTATTTGTGCTACTGCTAATACTATTTTGAAGGTTTGGAATAGCTTTTTGATTTTTTAAAAAAAGTGCTTACATTGTACTTTATGTAAAGTTCCTGGAAAATTCTATGATCATGTAAAAATAAACACCAACACTTGCTTTCAATAAATTGCCATTTAGTGCTAAAGAAGTTCCTGCAAAAAATAATACAGGATATTTTGATAAGATAATTTATACCAATGGAATGCGTATTTTATTAGTGCAAGCAATGCGTTTATACATTGATAAGGGCTAGATGTCTTTGGATAAGTACATTACAAAATGGAAAATCAGAGGTTGATGAACTATCAAGGGATTTGCAGGCAGGAAATAAAACTGCCCAGAAAGATATTCTACTGCACTTGAACAGTTTCTATGAGACTTTTGAAATAACAGCAGCAGCAAAGATCAAAGCAACATGTACTTTAGCCTGGGCATTAATATTCTAGCACATTGTCCTGGTTTTGTCTAAAACAAGACCAATTCACTTTTAGTGAATTTTCCTTTCAGGTAAGTTCTTCTAAGTAACTACATTTTTCTGAAGTTGGCTGCATGTTTTTCAGACACTGTTTGCTCTGGAGCAGATAACAGTAGCAATAGCGTGCAGAAGATGCCCAAGTTTATCCTTATTACTTATGGCAGCCAAGGTCACTGATAAATTTTGTACGTCCCATAAATGAGTTAGGCATACTCATAGGGAAGGGTGGACAGAGCAGATGACCAAAACTGACCAGCTAGATATTTCATGCCATGTCACACACTGTATAAAACCTGGAGATCATGAGGGTCTCATTCTTTATGTCCATGACAGACATCTGAAAAAGGCCCTGCGTATTCTGCTTCTGATCCTAGGCCTGGTTCTAGGATGTGCGTGCAGAATCCCGTTCCAGTTTACTGCAAAGTCCAGGTCAGGACTTCCAGGTACCTGCCTTGCAGCCACTGGAGCTCCACCAGCTCCGCCACAGGTTGTCACTACGCTAAGCCAGAAAATTCAATATTAGTTTTGTATATTTTGTATTATTTCATCTTAGTATTATTAGTTAAGCATTTTTTAACTTTCCAACTTGTCTTTTTCCCTTTTCATGTTATTCACTTTCCTTAGTGGGGAGGACAGGGGTTAACAGAAAGCATGTACTATAGTTTATTGTCACCCTGCAGTAAATGGTGACACATATATATATTTTGTTGGTAGTTGAACTTCAGTCTAATGGCTCTGAAGACAGTAGAAATGTAAAAGGTGGGTGTGGGTAATTTCAGAGACACAGTGTTGTACATTAGGGGATTACAGACTGCATGTCATTCCCTGGACTCCGAAGTACAACTTCAAAGTGGTCTTTCAAAAGAGCATTAGAGAAACATGGAAGATTAAACTTAAGATTTTTGCCAAACAGGAAAAAAACTTCAGAGACTCTGAGAAGTGATCTTAGTTTGCTGATTATTCACTTCTCTGTACCTGACTGCCTCCAGTCTCTTCACCCTGGACACTTTCAGTTTTTGTGAAGGGATCTCTCAACTGTGCAAGGCTGGACAGAAGTCCCTGTGATCAAAGAGCTGTCAATTGCATTATTTTGTTTTTCTAACTACTGACAGAGCATTTTATGACGAATGTGGCACAAGACAATGAATTTTACTGAGAGAGAGATGGGATTAATGTCATAACTGGTTAAGGCAAATTAAAAGCATACAAACTGACTTCCTGCAGGTTTTGCAAGTGAAACGAAAGAGGAAAATGAGAGTGTTTCACACATTCACACAGAGAGCACTTTTCCAGCTCAGAGAGCATGGATTTGGGAGTGTTGATCTGCTTGAGGGTAGGAAGGCTCCACAGAGGGATCTGGACCAGCTGGATTGATTGGCTGAGGCTAATTGTATGAGGCTCAAGAAGTCCAAGTGCTGGGTCTTGCACTGGGATCACAACAGCCTCATGCAGTGCTACAGGCTCAGGGAAGAGTGGCTGGAAAGCTGCCTGGCAGAAGAGGATCTGGAGGTGTTGATCGACAGCCACCTGAGCATAAAACAGACATTGTGGTGCTGGGGAGACTTCAGAGGAGAGTAGTGAAACTGGTGAGGGGTCTGGAGAACAAGTCTTAGGAGTGGCTGAGGGAGCTGGGTCTGTTTAGCCTGGAGGAAAGGAGGCTGAGGGGAGACATTAGTGCTCTCTACAACCACCTGAAAGGAGGTTGTAGCATGGAGGGTGTTGGTCTTTTCTTCCAAGTAGAAAGTGACAGGATGAGAAGAAATGGCCTCAAGTTGCACCAGGGAAGCTTCAGACCGGATATTAGGAAAAAGTTCTGTGATTTCTTGTCTTGCAGTATTAGACGTGTGGCACCATCACCTATAGCAGTGACTGATGCATTGTCTTCTACAGGTGACAACCAACTGATAGGGAAGAAAAAAGTAGTATAAAAATGTTGGGTTTTGAAAGAGAGGATTAAGGAGTTTAGCCACTGCATAGGTCTTCTTCTTATCCTAGCTATGGGAATAAGTGGGTTATCTCGTCACCCGGATCTCCAGATGGCTGAAAGAAACAACTCAGAGAGTGACAAGAAGACCAAAGAGCCTGCCACTAAGTCACATATACAAGGTTTGGGACTCCATAACAAGGTGAGGTCTACCAATCGCTCATACCACAGTGTGGTGTGTCCTTTTTAAGAAATAAAGAATGAAATATGTAAGATAGGGAGGTTGAAGAAAACCTAAAAGAAAAAAAGTTATATTGCTTGAAATCTAAAGTAAGTGTAAAAAAAAAAAAAGCTTTTCGAAACTACTATCTTTACTCAACATTATTTTTTAAAAAAATTTATTTCATTTTTAAAATTCAGATACAAGTTCCAAGCCTTGCCTTTCACAAGGTTTTACCAATGCAACTAATGTATTTCCAGGTGACATTCCCTAGTCTATCCCTGGCAGACAACACTTCCCTTTCTCCTAGAAAAAAAAATAGAATAGTTCAGTTGGAAGCGATGTGCGAAAATCATCTAGTTCAAATGTCCTAGTGATGCTTTTTGCAAACTGGGAACTTCCCGCATGTTCCTGAGTGGGTGGAAGGTACTCAGGAGCCACCTGAGGGTGGCATATCTGGTGGTATTTTCTGGAGCTTCACTTCCTGGAAGAAGAATAAAACCAAACAAGACTTCTATGTGGTACCCCATTCCTTGTTCTTCTCCAGAAGCACTTAAAGGTTATTTGTCTATCCTCACCAATGCAACTTGACCTGACTATATAATCAGTGTTATTTAGCACACTACAGAAAGCTACTTGCCTCACCCTAAGGTAGGTGTTGCAGGTCAGGAGACCTAGTTATGCCTTGGAAACTTCTCAACAACTTCTTGTCACCTTTAAAACATTCCAGGCAAAGTGGTAAGCATTCATTTTCTTGGAGAAGAGCAAAGTAGAACAGTTAGTTGCTTGGGGTAACTGATGACACAGTGTAAAATATTATTTTATTTTATTTTATTTTATTTTATTTTATTTTGTATTTTATTTTGTTTTATTTATTTTGTTTTATTTATTTATATTGACTCTGAAAATATCAGTTAATTGCAAGATTAAGACACATGCTTTATAGATGATCAGGAGGCAATGAGGAATAAAACCCTATATCTCCACTTTCAGCTTCCTCCAAAACAGTGATTAGGTCTACATCTGTGGTTGTAATCAGGGAAACAGTAGCACCAAAGTCTTTTTCAGGCTCAGACTCTTTTCTGAGGTAAGATAAGGTGGTATCCCTAGGACTAAAAGACTTAGAGAAAAGAATTAGCTATGGAGTCATATTTTTTCCCCAAGAAAGCAAAAAGAAACTCTGCCCACTGGAGAGGAAAATGAGTCGTGAAAGATATAAAATCCAATTGCACAGAAAAGGATGAGCAATTGAGATGTTCTCGTGCTGACTTTCTGCTGCTCTCTGATGGGATTTACAGACGTTTCCTAGTGTTTGCTGCTGCAAGGAAGTCCCATGTTGGAGAAGTTTGCCCTGTCAGTGGGAACATCGGGAACAGTGGTCAACATCGTCATGTCTGTGGCTAAGCCAGAAAGTGCTTTTGTGCACATTCACATCTCAAATCCTGCAAAATGAATAATTTATGCAATAAAACGAGGTTGGTAGAGATGAGGCTCCATGCTTGTCCCTTGACATCACAGTAACAAATCTGGAACTGACCTCTGTCCTGACCATCTCTCAAGGCTGGTCCAGGGTAAGCATGGAGGATGTTTTCCTGACAGGCACTTGGCTAGGAGAGGACTTTGTTCCCTGTTCAAAGGCCCATGTACTGTTAATGTTGTCAGCTCCTAGAGGAGTACACAATTTCTGTGGTTTGCAAAAAAAAAAAAAAAAAGGAATGGTGGTATATAACTTAGCATATACAAAATACAAGTGAGAATAAATATTTAATAAATGGAGAAAATGTCTGTCAATTCTCTTTGTTAATAGAGCTATGTCCTCAAAAGAGAGATAAGTTCAGTACTAGCCAATGGAACCAATAGAATTTTCTCAGTAACTGCTATTTTTATATTATTGAAAAAGGACTTTCAACTATGTCTAAGTCTCTTTGGGCTTAGAAAAATGAGGCACTGCTTGGCAGCTTTGTCTTTTCCATCTCTATACTAAGCAAAGCTCTTCATTACACTTTTTTGTAAGACTGCTAAGACTATTGAATATGGCAATCCTAATGTATCTTGTTTTGCATATGAAAGGAACTATTTTTCAACATCTTGTACTTCTGCTAGAAAGCACTAATTAACTACCCTTGTTATTGTCCTACAAATTAGAGGAGAAGTCATAGGAAGTTTAATGCAAGGAGTAATTTAGGATGAACCTGGCTTCATTAAAAAAGAAACTCCAGGACAAGGTTTTCACACAGGAAAACTCAAGGTTCCTTTTAAAGATTTGATGCATTATGGCAAATAAATACAGCTCTTGGAAACCTAAATTACCTCATTATCTTGGAAAATGAATTACAGCTGTTGTCAGTATACCTTCCAGACTACATCTATGAAAAACCTTGTCACTAAATTGTCACAACCTATCATTGTTTCCCACATGTGAAGCTTCATCAAAAGATACTAATATTTGGCTGTTTTTTTCAGCTATTTTTGGAATAACTTTAAAATATAGTTTTTATGAAATCAAAAACTGCACCAAATCAATGAGTCAGGAATGTAAATAGCAAACATATTTTTTCTCAAAATTTTTGTTAAATGAGTTTAAGATCTTAAGTTAAAGCCCTGAATTTCAGCCCAGCATTTGGATTCACTGGGATAATTTCGTCTCATGTGAATGCATACCTGTCTACACATGCTTGTGTCACCACACAAGCTCTAAAACAGCTGTGCTTGAACAGCCCTCAGTATAGCCATGCTAGGAGTCTTGAATCTTTTGAACGTGGTTGAAGGTAGGAATAGGACAGCTTTTGGATCTTTAAAGCCTTAGGCTGTGACACACCTAGTTGAGATAAAAATTATGTAGAGGGACAACTGTGTCCTGGGTGTCCTGGGGTGCACCAAGCACAGCATTGCCAGCTGGGTGAGGGAGGTGATTGTCCCACTCTGCACTGGTGTGGCCTCACCTGGAGTACTGTGTGCAGTTCTGGGCACCACAGGATAAAAATGAGATAAAGCTACTGGAGAATGCCCAGAAGAAGGCTACAAAGTTGGTGAAGAGTTTGGAGGGGAAGCTGTATGAGGAGTAGCTAAAGTCACTTCATTTGTTCAAGCTGGAGAGTTCAGCCTGGATACTAAGGAGAGACCTCATCGTGATCTACAGCTTCCTCACAAGTGGAGGAGGAGGCGTAGGTGCTGATCTCTTCTCTTTAGTGACCAATGACAGAACCTGAAGGAATGGCAGAAAGGTGTGCCAGAGGAGGTTTAGGTTAGACACTAGGAAAAGGTTCTGTCCTGGTTTTCTTAAAAACAAGACAAGTTTATCTTTTAGTGAATTTTTCTTTCAGTCAAGCCCTTCTTAGTAACTGTACTTTTCTGAAGTTGGATACATGTTTTGGTAGACATAGCAATGGAATGCAAGGTCACTAATAAGGATGCACGTCCCGTAAGTGAGAGGGGCAAGGAGGAGCAAACCGAACAGGTGACTGAAACTAACCAACTAAGTGTTTCATCCCATTCACGTGATACTTCATATAAAAGTGTGAAATCATGAGGTTCTCGTCCCTCTTCCCTTCTTTGACTATGGCTGACATCTGGGAAGGGCTCTGCCTGCCATCCCTGCAAATCTGAGGCCCAGTGACGGACAGTGCATCCTTGAATCCAGTTCCGGTTTGCTGTAGAGTCCAACCCAGGAGTTCCGCATGCCTGCTCTGCTGCTGCCAGAGCAGCCGGTGCTGAGATGCTGGGAATTCAAGATTGGGTTTGTATATTTTGCATTTTTTTCTCTATTTTATTAGTAGCATTAGTAAACCATTTTTGATTCTTTCCAACTTGCAAGTCCTCCCTCTTTTTGCCTCTCTTTGCTCTTCTATTGCCTTTCCTTAGTGGGGAGAGGGGGTGATAAGGGGAGGGGGTTAACAAAGCATCTGCCACGGTTTATCGTCACCCTGCAACCAAACCTTTGACAGGTTCTTCACTGAGAGGGTGGTGGAACACTGGAACAGGCTCCCCAGGGAGGCAGTTATGGCCCCAAAACTGTCAGTATTCAAGAAGAGCCTAGACAACACCCTCAGACATATGGTGTGAACTGTGGAGTTGTCATATGCTGGGATAGGATATCTAACATAAACATTTGTGAGATTAGATATTCTGCTCATATCTTGTGTTACGGATAGCTAAGGGACATACAGTATAAAATGCACTGAGAAAACTGGAGAATAAAAACCCGAAAGCATAAAACAACCAACCCCCACCCCTCCACCCCCACCCCCCCACCTCTAAATTACACTGGATCAGTTCTTTAGTCTTCAAATAAACTTACACATTCAGTTAGGTTACTGTTAAACAGAGTACATGCTTTTTCAGTTCAGGGTGGTATACAGAATTCCATTAAACGTGACTGACTGGGAGTGTGGGAGCAGCTACATGTGGATTTAGCTTGAACCAAGGTAGCTGCCACTTTTTGAGATACCAGGCCTGATGGTGGTTGAATGGCAGTGAAATGACAGTGAAGTACTTTCCTCTTCCCCTTCCCCTTCCCCTTCCCCTTCCCCTTCCCCTTCCCTTTCCTCTTCCTCTTCTTTTGCCTTTTAAAAAATTTTTTAACTGTATAAGTAGTACTTTTACTATTGAGTGACGAAGACATAAATTGTTACATTTTATACTTTAGATCAGTACCTGTGTTCAACTAATATTGTTGACAGTGTGGATGATGTCTGGTGTAGCTTAACATAGCTCAGTGAATATATTTGGCACAGGTATTTGTTTTTCAGTTTCCTTTCAACTTTTTGTTTGTTCATTTTGCTTTCTTTGAGATACAATACAGAATAAAAATTAGTTTGGGGAGCTTGTATTTCAGGAATAACAGAGATAAAGATGAGACAAAGGCAAAGTGATGAAGCGATTGGATCAGGGCTGTGATCAAGTAGCAATTGATCTTCCCAAGTAACAAGAGTTGGGACAAGAGTAAACAGCCTCAAGTTTCACCAGGGGAGGTTCAGATTGGATATTAAGAAAACTTTCTTCATTGAAAGGGTTGCCAGGCTGTCCAGAGAGGTGGTTGAGTCACCATTCCTGGGCGTGTTTAAAAGATGCATAGATGAGGTTCTTACGGACATGATCTGGAGGTGAACTTGACAGTGTTCGGTTAACAGTTGGGTTCAATTATTTTGAAGGTCTTTTCCAACCAAAAAAGTTATGTGATTCTATGATTCTATCACTGAAATGGGTGTCTTCTATTGTATTCTACCTGTTGTACTACAGCAAAAATCTTTTTCAACAATGTCCACTGAAACACAGAGTAGTGGACAAAAAATGTTTAAATATAGTCCATTTCACAACAAAAGAGGTGAAAATTTACAATGTTAAGTAAAAAGACCTAAAAGACTATTGGAAAAAACTGAAGTAAAAGAAATATTACTCTTTCCTGATCACCTCTATTCATGGGCTGCTGAACTCCAGATGTTTAACATTAATCTTAATTTCTGAGTTAATTTTTATGGAATAAATAATTTAGACAAATTCCAGGAATGGGCTCTTTAATATAGTTTCTTTTTGTCTTATTTTCATCAGAGGTGGCTGAGAAATTATTTTTCCTTAAGCACGTTTTGAAGCAAAAAAAGATAAGTATTGGTTGAAGAAAAATTATTTTAATAACTGTTGTTCCTTAAAAAACAATGACAAAGAGGATTCCAGTCATTTAAAGATCTGATCCTGACTGTACTTGAGATCATTTGAGCATTCTTATTTAAGTGATAAATAAACAATAGTTATTTTTTATAAAGTGATTCAAGAAGAAGAAGACATGAAGACAGTAAGTTTTGTTATTGTCTTTATACAAATCAGCAAACTGATGTACAGAATGTGCATTGTGTTGCCAAGAGTTACTCAGCAGGTCGCAGAAAAACCTGGACTTTTAGCATTCTGGTCTTTCCTATATTATTGCTATACACTGGAGTAATGTTTTTCCTGGCGATCATTGCATCATTCTAACCTGTGTTAAAACAAAACCAACCAACCAACCAACACCATAACCAGCCAGCCAAGAAAAGAAAAAGTAGCTCAGATTTCTAAACTGCAGAGTTATTTGTTTGTTTGTTTGTTTGGTTTGGTTTGTATTTGATTTTTGTTTTATTTATTTTGGTTTTTTAGCTAATAACTAGTGACATATACACTGCATTACCACACCAAGACAATATATTCAGAACGTAAACTTTGAAAATTAAACCAAAGCAAAATAGCTATCTTAATAATGTCACCCAGACCTGTGCAGATACCCTGTACCGCACAAATGCTATAAAAATGAAGTAATGTCTGCCTCCTGGGGCTATGTATTGTACCAGCATATTGCATATTTAATGAGCAAATATTCAGTATTTTTGCTTCCAGTTGCCTACGTGTGAATGACTTCTTTTCCAGCAGCTTCACTGAACAATTGATATGACCATTTCTAATAAGCTTCAGGATACCTATTTACTATTTTCTCATGATAAAAAGTTTGTTACCTTTTTTTTCTTTGTTTTGAAACACCCAGTGAAATGAAACTTTCCAAGCTACCAGGAGTAATAATTATTGTAAATCTTCTTCCTTTCCCAGTAGTTTTAACACATTATGCCTTTGTGAGGGTCTCAAAAACATTTAGGAACACTGGTTCTCTAGATACCAGGCAAAAGAATAACATTAACACTGTTGTCTGAAAACAGTGCACCATTAAATAAAGAACATGGGATTACAATGCACGTTATTAAATGCTGATAGCACACTTAATCTTAAAAGTCACACATGAATGAAATGAACTTCAATATTTTTATGACAGCATGCTATATATTTAGCTAATACTGCAGTATTTTGAGTATTTTTCCTTTAATTTCATCTAACCAAGTTGAAATAAATATCTTAGTTTAATTAATTTTTGAGATAACTTAAAATTTCAGCTGTCCATACACATTAAAAAGGCAATGAACTGCTGTGTTCAAAAGATATGGAAGTGCTGGACCATGTCCAAAGAAGAGTAATGAAGCTGGTGAAGGGTCTAGAGAACAGTCTTGTGAGAAGCAGCTGAGGGAACTGAGACTGTTTAGCCTGGAGAAAAGAGAGACCTTATCACTGTCTACAACTACCAGCAATGAGGTTGTAGCGAGATAGGTGTTGGTTTCTCCTCTCAAGGAGCAAGTGACAGGATAAGAGGAAATGGCCTCAGGCTGTGCCAGGGGATGTTCAGATTGAGTATCAGGAAAAATTTATTCACATAAAGGGTTGTTAAGCATTGGACAAAGCTTCCCAGGGAAGTGAAGCCACCGTCTCTGGAAGCATTTAAGATGTGTATATGTGTTTCTTGGGGATGTGGTTTAGTGGTGGATTTGGTAGTGTTAGGTTAAGGGTTTGACTTCATGCTCATAAAAGTCTTTTCAAACCTAAATGATTCTACGATTTTGTCTTGGGGTCTTTACAGAGGACAGTGACAGAAGACCAAACTGAGACACTAAATGAAAATGAAAATTTGTCATAAATTTAAATACTGAATTCTCAGTTCCAAAAGTTAGCATCACATCAGTCTTATCCACACAGAATGTCCTTGATTCTTCATTGAGTGTTGTCTTTGTGGTGTCATACGCGCTTATTCAGGCTGTAAGGGGAAGGGCACTAGATGATATTATATTGCTGTTCTTATTTGTAAAATGCAAATGACTTTACAAAGTGTGAGATTACAGAAAATGTGAAGCAGAGTAGCATTCCTGTGGAAGAAAATTAAAATATATAATTTTAAATTAACAAATAATTCATTATCAGAATGTAGAAGTTTGAAAATCAAACTGCAGCACAAAAGTCTAGATGGTATTGTAATTTCTGTGTTGTCTCCAATGTCTAGATTTGTTAGCAAGGTTAGTATCAGGCACCTATTCACACTGGCTGTAGGAAGAACAAGATATGGAATGAAATAAGATGGGAAGAACGTGGCAGGTCAGAAGGAAATACGTGGAGAAGTACTATGCTCTAGAGACAGAGGATGTATGCTCTTGTCTCAGTTTGGCTGTGTTTATTGTGCTTTCATGTTTCTAATCCTGGAAACTTTCTGAACACCGACCCTGATGTACTTTTGCCATGGAGTGACAATTTGTAAAGAACAGGTAGGTAGGGCTTGGCCACAATGTGAGGGCAGTTGGTCTCAAGAGTCTTTTGTATACAGACAGGTGGAGACCACTCAGCTGCCAGATACCAACAAAAGAGCTAACTGATATTTAAGTCACAAAGTTGAAGGTCACGCAGACTCAAAATTTGATATTTTGCATTTAGATTCACACATTTTTAAAAGTTTCTAAATGCGTGCTATTGCTCATATATGGCTCTTATCCCCTCTCTTGCCTGTGACTGCCCAGAGAACTTGTGGATGCCTCATCCTTGGAGGTGTTCAAGGCCAGGTTGGAGGGGGATTTGAGCAACCTGGTCTAGTGGAAGATGTCCCTGCTCAGGACAAGGGGGCTGGAACAAGGTGATCATTCAGATCCCTTCCGACCTAAACCACTCTATGATTCTATGAACACCTCCCTCAGAAAGCCTGAGAAATCCCTGCACATTGATTGCATTACAACAAAAGCTAGGCAAATCTTGCGAGCATGCCTTTTTTGTCCAGCAAGGTTGTGTCAGTAGCCGTACTTCAGTACCTGCTGCACCTTCAGAAGACAGTATATAGCAATTTGTGTCTGGCTAATCATCTACTTGGAAGAGATGGAGGACATACACCGTTTCCTTTGCTGCTGCTTAATGTCCTGAACTGCTCGTTTGCATAGTAACAAGTAGGTAGCACTTCAACAAGCTAAAAAACAGTGTGCAAAGATACCATGACCACAGTTTTGAAAGTGGAATTTAACAGAAGGAGGTAACATTCACTTCTGAGGACATTTTTATTTTCTTGAAAGTTTCAGTCTCCAGTGAAATCAAACATACCTCAGTAGAGCATGCGTGTGAGTGGGAAACACATTTGGAAGGATGCACTTAGAAGTAACAGACTATATTCCAGTGGGACTAAGTCTACTGAACTAATTTTTGAGGTGATCAGATTCTTTGTAGTCTCCAGGGAACTGTTAGAGATTGCCTCTGAATGGGGGACATTTTTAAAAAAGCATTTCAGATCTTTCTTCTAGAAATGCTTAAAGAGATAATGGGTAGCATTCTGGACACATGAAACAGCAGTAATTTTTAGAGAGCACAGATAGCTATTCACTCACCTATGCTTAAGTAAATAGTGATAGCATTGTATCAGCATTAATACAGATACTGTGATCCAAGGTTATCAGTCTGAAAAATTCCTGTAAGATACAGCTGAAACCAGCAAGAAAAACAAATGGTTTAAGAGAATGCGTGGTTTCTGTCGTAAGTCTGGCTGATCTCACACTGCATCTGCATCACTGTGTGAGGTAACAAACCAGTAAGCACACCCTGGTTCCTATGATTTAACTAAAGAAGACACCCAAGGGATAGGGAAAAGAAGATATGATGACTCTAATAGTTTAGAGAAGGTAAAAGGGAAGAGATTTTATGGTTTTCATGGTCTGCAAGTACGCAAAAAAAATAAAAACAGACTATAAAATACCTGTCATACCCCTCAAAAACATTTTTACAATTAAAATTTTAATATATTTATTATGCAACTTAATTTTAAAAAATCACTCTGTAAATCAAGCCATAAGAATAATAAAATTGAGAATGAGAACAATTAAAAAAATCAAGTCAAAATTTTATTTCCACACTAATATACTAGAAAAACATGTTATTTCAAGCAGTTGTTTTGCTCGAGAAAATAATGTTTTTCTTCTGACAAGTTTATTCATTTATAAGTCACTTTGTATATTCATAAAGTGCTAGTGACTACACAAAAAACCCATATTTGTTACAGAAACTGGTCTAACAAGCTTAAGTTCAACCACAGATTTGTCTAAAAGACAGTGATATTGGTTGTTTCACAGTGGCAATGGCTTTTCACTCAGATCATACAATTTGTATTTGCTTTACAAAAAACCCAAACCAACCAACCAACCAAGCAACCAAAAGCTCCCAAACCCCCTCAAATCTCCCTCCAGCTCAGAAATAATGAATGCACTCCTTTATTCATATCTGCATTTCATTGCCAATCAGGAAAAACTAAGAGTAAAACTGATGTTAGATGTGATTAATTGTCAGAATCTTATAATTTTTTTAAGCATCAATTCATTTTTGTTGCTATTGTTATTTTCTGTTTTGAGACTGAAAAAAAAGACAGCTTAAACCTTTTTACTGTCAAAATAATTGCCAGTCGGCATAATGTTTACAGTGTCGATGATAAGGCTGGCTATAGACTATCTTGTCACTGCAAAGAAAGGGGTTCATATACAAGAGAAAACTCAATTGACAGTGAGACACAAGCATCTTCAACAAGCCAAAGATCAGACTAGGCTCCAGGGCTGAGTGTGTGGCCTACAGAAATATAAATCATTTGGGAAAGAATGTACATCTCTAAAGGGATTTACACAGCTTGTTTATACTGGCCATCCAGCATTCTTATTTATGAAGTAGAATGCAACAGAAAATTGTACTCTTTAGCTTCTGAGGTTTTTTAGATACAGCATTGCCAACACTTCTGCATTGTCACTTCTAAATGGAGCTGATATTAAAAGTTCAAATCTATGTGGTTTGAACTGGTTAGCTCAGAAGAGAAATGTGATTTCCATTTTTGGTTTCTTGAATGAAAAGAGATCAAATTCAGGCATGAAAATACCTGTATTTGAAGCTAAAACTTCAGGGCACTTTGCAATTTCCTGGTTCAAGTTAACAATTGCCTTTAACTCATTCATGAAATAACTTCATGGCACAAACAAAACAGAAGAATGCCTGTCATCTAAGTGAAGGAAATGACGGTGCAAAAAATATTCTATTGGATTTACTTTACAAATCCATATGAAGTGTTTTTGGTTGGTTGGTTTTTAATGTTCTGTCTTGGTTTTGTTAAAAGCAAGACAAGTTTCTCTTTTAGTGAATTTTTCTTTCAGCTAAAGTCTTCTTAGTAACTTCATTTTTCTAGAGTAGGATATATGTTTTGGTAGACATAGCAACGGAATGCAAGGTTGCTGATAAGGATGCACCCGTAAGTGAGAGGGACAAGGAGGAGAGAACAGAATAGATTACTAAAACTGACCAACTAAGTAATCCGTCCCATGTACTTGATACTTTGTATAAAAGTGAGAGATCATGAGGGTCTCGCCTCTTTTCTCTTCTTTGACTACGGCTGACATCTGGGAAGGACCCTGCCTGTCATCCCTGCAAATCTGAGGCCTGGTGACAGACTGAATCCAGTTCCGGTTTGCTGTAGAGTCCAGCCCAGGATTTCTGGGCTTGCTCTGCTACTGCTGGAGCAGTGCTGATCTTTGCTGGTGAGTTCAGGATTGGTTTTGTATATTTTGCATTATTTTCTCTATTTTACTAGTAGTATTAGTAAAACATTTTTAATTTTTTCCAACTTTCTCTTTTGGTCCTTCTTTGCCTTCCTACCACGTGCACTTAGTGGGGAGAGGGTGGGCTAAGTGGGGCTGGGGGAGAGAGGGGGTTAACAAAGCATCTGCCATGGTTTATTGTCACCCTGCAATCAAACCTTGACATGTTTTTTGTAGTCTCTGGTAGAAAATAAAGAAGAATGGTTTCAGCTGGCAAAAGGAAAACAGCAAAACTAACCTGAAAAAGATGTCTTGCAGGATTTCAAAGTGGAGTAGAATACAAGTTACAATATTGAGGCCATATTAAACCAAGGGTTGTTTTATATTTGCTGATCATAAAGCAAACCAAGTTGAATGTCAAACAAATGAATTGACAATGACATCAGGCCCTCCAGATCACCTTCTGTATTTCTCTTTCCCCATCAAAACATAATTAGGCAATTCTTCCAGCAAAACACTAGATCTACCTTGCAGTGAAGCAATAATAGAGAGCTTCTTTTTTCCTGTCACCTTATCTAAAGTCAGTAAACGGAGACACTAGCAACCTCAGTGTCATTTGTCAAATTATTTTGGGATTGGGGACAGATCTCTGGTTCTCAAGCCCGTGCTGTACCACTAGATAAGATTTTAATCATTTTATTACATCATTGTGTGTTTTCAGAGAAAGTTATGCGGATAGAAATATTACTAGCTTCAAGTTATTCAACGATATACAGTTTGCTTATTTTTAAAAGAATTTCGTTTATGAAAGCATTTTTCTAAAGCCTACAGAGTTTTGTAAACTGTTTGAATACGACTCTGTTGAGATAGTCTGTCAAGAAGCTTTGAGAGAAATATCAGGGTGGCAAAGCTGGAACAGCTCTGAGATGTTTTCATCAGCATCTTTCCCAATTACAGCTGAGCAGAGAGTGGGTTGGACTCAGTGACACTGTCAATCCCCTAGCCCTGTGAAAGAAAAAGTGGCTGTGGGAAAGTTTGGGAGTATCAAGTACAGTGCAAATGGCTTGTGGTTGAAATGGATAGCCTACTTAAGGGGAGACAGAAGTTTCAGTGAGGATGTGGGGCTCGAGCTACTGCCTCTGTCTCTCATGTTTGTGCAGTTCATTTGAGTAGGAGAATCAGTAAACAGAACAGCAACTGGCCATACACTGCAGGGGTTACAGAAATTTTAGTGAGAATAAAGTTGTTCTTTCATCGGTTGTGTGTTCAAGAGAGGTGTGGCTCAGTAACCTTGTGGGTCTTTTCAGTGGTCTTCAATACATCAAAGGATACATATACATATTAAAGGATTTCTTTCTGTTTTATGATTATGAAAACATCTGTTAAACAAATTAGATAATGTAACCTAAAATTGGACAATTTATTAAGCTTCCAGTCTCCCATGGCTTACAAAAATTATAGCTTCTTCCCTAAGAGATATTCTTAAATCCACATATATATGTTTTTTCCTCCACAATGAAAATATGGTTATTAAGACAACTGTGAAATTTTAAACAGACTATTCTTAAAATCTCTGCACTTCCAGAAACTTTCCTGCCACCTCTGAACAATTATTAATCTTGTCTCACTACTGTTTCTTCTTTCCTCTGTCTAGAACCTGGAAGTTATAATTATCAGAGACCACCAATGCAATGCAGAAAGGAAAATAGTTAGGGACAGCAAAAATCATACCAACCAATAGATCAGAACTCTGCCACAGGTAAGAAAAGGCAACTTCCTGCATCCCTATTTCATTTCATTTCATTTCATTTCATTTCATTTCATTTCATTTCATTTCATTTCATTGTTTTATTTTGTTTTATTTTGTTATTATTTATTTTTTCCACTTAAAAGTAAAGAGTCTACAGTTAAAAAAAAACAGAGAAAGCATGTTCCTGTGGAGATGAGGGAGGGGAAGGCAGTGCTTCTTCTTGCTGACAGATGAGGTGGTTGGTCACTTGCAGCAGTCACTCTGTGACTTGATCCTATGGACATGGGAAGTTCCAGGGCTAACTCATTCCAGAGAGGTAATTGCTTTGTTTCTCTGTTGAAAACCCAAATTTTGACCTACCGTGAACATAACAAGCAGCTATCAAGGCCAAATACAATTCATGTCAGTACTGATGGGCTTCATAAATGTATGTTATTTGCCTGATAGGGTGAGGAAGTGTTTTAAACAGTTTAGTAGTAGTGCAAGATGTGATCACCAGAAAATCCTGTATCTGCATTAACTTCTTTCTTAGACCAATAAAGCTAACTTACTCTTACCTGAACTGGTATTGTTTGTTACGGTTAGAATTTCAATTAATTCAGTCCCTTGCATTTAGTATAAAGAAAAGCATATGTATTTTCAGATGTATATGTACTTTCAGATTTTATTACTTCTAAATCTTGAGTGCCCAAGTAATACCTGGAGACTTGTTCTTCTTTCAGTGCTTTTCCCTTGTAATTGCTCAATAAGCAAAAGTGACTGGTCATATAGGAACAATATAATAGAAAAAATCACAGCAGCCAGCTAAAATATCTTATTAAATTTCCTAAGATTCAGTCTCCTGAATGTTTTGCTGAAGTTATGCAGCACAGCACAGATAGAATCATAGCTCACAGATACCTCCTCCACGTTTTTTTTAAATTAAGTATTCTCTCATGCTGCTTAAAAAACACAGATTGAATGAATAAATGAAACAATTAAAATTCTACACTGTCCACCAACATGTGGAAGTTGGCCCTTTGTCTTGAAAACAAAAAAGTAATATGAGGTGCACAAATAATTTACAAGATTTGCAAGGATTTTCTCTGATGCTGTTTATGGCACCTGAGAATACAGATCTGAGACTTAGAAATTCAGAGTATGCTCATTTGGGAAGGAAGAAGTTTACAAAGTCATAAGATTTAATCCAAAGTATATACTGTTCATTAGAGTTTTAAGAGGTTGCAGTTTCAAAGTTTCTCATGCTCAGTTGCTTCAAATCATCCATGCTTACAGACATCTAAAATATTCACAGTCTATGGATCTCTGATGGGATAATATGCATCAGGAATCTGGCATAAATATCAGTGTGCGAATTTTACTTATTTATTTATGGAAAAAAATAGGATTAATTGCTCTGTAAGGTGTGAACTTGTGAATTAAAACTGTCAGAAGTGATCACACCCATATTAGAATGAGTAAGAAATATATATCTTTGTAACAGATAGAGCATTACACCCGTGGCAAATAAGTCAATCTAACTAATTCATATAATGTATTATGGCTAGAGATATTTTTCACTGATTTGAAGAATGATGTTTTCAGTCTACATATTATTATTAAAGAGGCAAAAATAGCATCTAATTGTTTAGAAATGAATGACCTTTTACAGCTATTCTACACAAAATTATTATAAAAAGAGAGTGAAGTATTCCACTGTTATTTGTGAACTCACTCTACAGAAACTATGGTGATTTATATGAGTAAGAGAATTTTCCTTGCAATACTACTTTTCCAAAAATTAATTACATTTTAGAGTCATATTAATACGATAATATGATGCAGAAACTTTATCAAAAGCTATATTATTTCTAGCACTAGTCACTAATCATTAGTTCAGGCATTTTAATAATCAGCTCCAGAATCAAGAAATCTTATGTTCTCTGTTAACTTCTGTTTTTAAAAGGCAACCAGCTCTAATATTATTTTAATAAAATGAAAACAAATCTCTGATATTTGATAGATTAGAAAATTGTAATCAATTTAGACTGCATTAAAAAAGCTTCAAAAAATATACATTCCTACTATATTGGTACCAACGCCTGCCAAAGGTTTATTATATCTCAGATTCTTGACTTCATTTTCTGGGCATTTTATTTTCTTAACTAGATGAGAGTGAATCTACATCCTTTTTTTGAGTTTTAGCATTTAAGTAATCTTTTTTTACTTTACAGTAGAATTTAGGTCAGCCCTTCTAATTATTTGTTATCTACTTCTGTAATTTCTTATTGCCTGGGCATAAATGTTGTCATAAATGCTAAAGCTCTAGGAATATTTTATAGTTGGATGTTACTTAAAATAGTACTAGAAGGCTGGACTCTCTAAATATTTGGACATTTTTTACAGCACACAACTTACTTGAAGTTTTAGTTCAAAAATGCTTGATAGGCTGAGATCACAATGTTATACAAAATAATTTGTATTACAGAAGAAAGACTTAGGCACAGAAAAAGGCAAACATAGTGTGCCTGTCTTTAGCAGACATTAAGAACTTCTCCTTTTTAAAAATGTGGCTTAAGATTGTCAAAAGTTATACTAGCTTCAGCAAAACTGGGATTTTAAGCAAGCTGTTGGAATAAAGTAACAAACAAGAATAGAATGCCCAAGAGGAGCTAGACAATTATTGAGCTTAGAGGAGACGATAATTGAAAAACAAATAATTTATCCTGGACCATTCTTCACTCCAGGGTTGTCTCCCATTAGGTTCTTCTAAAGCAGTTCTCTGTCAAAGTCAGCTCCCCTGAAGTTTGGGATTGTGATCCTGCTTTTTGCTCTGCTTCTTCCTCTCAGTATCCTGTACTCCACCATCTCATGGTAACCGCAGCTAAAGGCTGCTGCCAGCCTTCAATGACCGATCCTCCCTGCTTTATGAAAATCATACCCTGCACAGCATCTCTGTGATGGCTCCTTGGTCATCTGTGTTAGAGAGTTACCAAGAATGCGCTCCAGCATCCTCCTTGGTTCCTTGCACCTTGTTGGGGGACTAGAACCAAGCTAGTGACGATGAGGGCCTGAGAAGCAGATGCTTCTAGTTCTTTGAAGAGGGCCTTATCTATTCTCGATTAGGAGGTCTATGGCAGCCACTCATAATATCACTCATGTTGGTCCACGCTCTTAACCCAAATCTGTATATCCTTATCTGTCTCCCATTACCAGCTCACCTAAAAGATCTGAACACAGAGCCCAGAAACTGCTGCACAAAATCCTGCTTCTTTTGGCTCCTTCTGTTACGTGTGCTTCTAATTTTTTTTACAAATAAAAATGGAAACTAAAGCAACTCAGGCATTTACTGATCCAAATTTATTCATAGAAGGACAAAGGTAATTACTTTGCTGGAATCTTCTCAGTAAGAGTTAATTTCTTCAAACCCAGGTTAGTAATATTTGACTAATTAGCTATTCTTTTAATGAAGATCTGGTTTTTCCACACTTTTATTTCTCAAACATGAGATTTTAACAATTTATGACAATTTAGAGATAAATTTTTCACAGCAGGTTTACATGTAGAATATACCTGAGGGTAGCTGAAACAGTTCTCTGATGTAAAATATACAGGAATTTAAAGATATTGATTAGATACAAGACACCAGTTAAATACCCGGCAGTTACACCTAGACTGCAGCTACTTGTTAGTGCTACTTAGATGTCTAACATGTAGAGATGGGAGGAAAAACACAATAATGGAAGAAACAGAAGAGTTTACATTTTTCATTGTTATGTTTACTCATACACTGAAAATGCCTATTTCTTAATGTAAAGATGAAAGAGTAGTTGGAGAAGAGAACCATGTATGATACATTTTTAAACCAAGATTATTTCTGGATCAAGACAAAATAGATAAGCAGCAATTGTTTTTGTGTTGTGATGAACACAGTGACCTGGCATAGCAGGTAAAGGTTGTGGTACACTTGTTATATGAGCAGGAACCATTAAGCAGTTGGTCTAGTGAAAAAGAAGTAGAGGTTGATGCTTATTTGTGATTTGAATTAAGTAGCTATTGAAAAATCAATTCTGCTTTCTACACTCTTAATTAAGAAGCAATCCATCAGAACCAAACAATGTAGACATCTTATGAAAACATTAATGCAGCCCTAGTCCTTAGGTCCAGGTTTGCATTAGAGGCTTATGGAATGAGATATTTAGGGATAAAATAATAAGGGAAAATTTCTCCATCTTTTCTATTCATCAGTCACCCTAATTATACCAAAATGTACCATAATGTTCACCTTAAATCAACTGTATAATAAGGAATTTTTTTTTTCTCATTCTTACATCTCTGCTATAACTTCCATCAGTCCTGGCAGAATAAACATAATGTCTACTGGAGAATATAAACAACTCTTGTACAATTCACATTCTTGTGTTAGTATTTTTTTCATTTTTATAGAAGTCATTTTATATTTTTGTGCTACACTTTTGCACTATCACAACTATACTAATACACCCATCCATTTATGAAGGATCATTTTTCACCTCCAAATTGGGACATTATTTCCTATTACTGCGTGTGCTCAAACTGTTGTTGGTATTGATTTAGTGGAAACACCATTTACTAGAGTGTCTTTTCTTTTAAAGCAGAAACTGATTTGACTGACAAGACTAGAAGTCAACTATGTTGTTCTTGCTGAAAAAAAATCTTGTGAAAATTCAAGCAAAGTTACTTTATGTGAAAAATTAATTATTTAAGTGTGACTGAACTTTCTCCACTTAGTCAATATGTTATACCTTATGCCATAAAAGAAAAGTAAAGACACAGTAGACAAAAATTCTTTGTTCCTGTGGTGGAGTGGTGCCAAAATGATCCAATTCTGAACACTCTAAGATTGAGTACATTCTGAAGAAAAACAAGGTGGTAAGTTACTCAGAGAGGTGCTCTATGTGTTTACATAGACTGCTCATGAGATTTCCGAAATTTCTTTGGAATTTTATCATTCAAACATGCTTTACCTCAGTAATAGCTACCAATGAATTCAGCAAATCAAGATTTCCCAGAGAAAAGCTTCGTGAGCCTTAATTACGATGTATTGTGGTCAATGTCATAATCCACTGGGGGACAGTCTTTGAAGACCTATGAATTTTTATTTTTCATTGTTACTGCAGGCTCAACACAGACATTATTTCAGGTCCAGACAAAACATGCTAAGAGGCTGCTGCTTCCCTAAGCAAAGCCTGAAATAAGGAGACAGAAATTTAGGAACAATGTTTTACTCCCAGCTCACAGGAAAGGAATGAAAACAGAGAAAGACTACTTACTACTCACTACTCACTACTCATTACTCCCTGTTCACTGCTCACTACTCACTGCTCACTATTCAGTACTTATTTTAAAGAGCAAGGGAAAGCCCTAATATAGGTGGAGGTGGCACTTCAAGTACTGAGGCAGCTCAATTCTTGAAATGCAGTTGACAGGAAAGTTAAATCCAGTCTAACTAGTAGGCTTCAATCTGCTAGGAAAATGTGGGAGGCCTGTGTGCATACCTTCAAATTACAGACTAGTAAAGAGAAGGCAAAATAGTAAGGGCAATGGAGAGATGTTGACACCACAGATCCTCGAACTACAGCATTGCATTTTTTCCTGGAAGACAGTTCTCAGTAGAAATGGCTTGGTATGTTTTTTTTTCACCATCATTTTTTCCCTGGACCTTGCTTAGAAAAAGGAAATAATCAAAATACATGAATTTATGTTCTACATGTTTCCTGCTTCCTAAAATTGTTAGAAATGTCCTTTCCAAAACAGTAACGCATTGCAAGAAACAAATCAATATATATTTGCACATACTGTACTATTGGACTTAAGAGGGAACATGGATTCTGAATTGAGTAGCTAAAAATTAATTTTAAAACAACTTTTTAGCTGAGCAATTTTCAAAGGTAACAGAATTAATTGAATTCTGGATAAAACTACCCAGAAGACAAATTAATTAGACTAAGAATAATGCCA
This sequence comes from Pampusana beccarii, assembly GCA_013399365.1. Taxonomy (NCBI): domain Eukaryota; kingdom Metazoa; phylum Chordata; class Aves; order Columbiformes; family Columbidae; genus Pampusana; species Pampusana beccarii. The sequence continues at coordinate 31,299 of VWYH01006295.1, read as the reverse complement.
TAATTTAAAATTTTATTTATAAATTTTATTTGTATCTAGATTTTACTTATAAGACCTCCAATGTATCATGATTCAGCGATTTTATCATACAGAGACAGTGAAGTAAGATACAGCAAGAGAAGAGACTTACCAGTCTCATCTGGTGTAATTAGCTGCTGAGTTCAGTGCTGTGAGTATATTTCTCAGAAAAAAAACTGTGGGGTTTTGTTTGTTTGTTTTCCTTTTTTTTTTTTTTTTCTTTCCATGAATAATACACTCATTACAAAAATCAGTGCAGTTTCAAACAACATGCATCTTCAGTTCATCTCCTACAGGTATAACTATTCCTCTGCAACACACTTCAGTGATAACAATAATGACCTAGAAACTGACTTTTTTACTTGTTTAGGTATTTCCCAGTCTTGCTACCATTCCTATGAAAGACCAGATGAGACAAGATCCTTTGTTCTTACTGTTAAGGAAGTTCATGCAAGATGAAGATGATAGATGCTGAAAATCTTCAGGCTTTTTTTCGGGGTATACTGATGCTTCTAAACAGTCAGGATCCTTCTTCAGTCCCACCGGAGCAATTCCAAACTCCACACCCCCTCCAGGACTCCTTTGACTGCAGAAGTGTTTCAGGCTGAGGCGCAGTTACAAGAACAGGATTATTGTACTCCTCTGAAACACTGATCAAGAATAAGACAGCTTCAGAGGGATCCCAGACCCTGCCACCTCCTTATTCCCCCTCCTTCTGTCACCATTTATTTTGACCACCAAATGATTTCTATATCATGCTTTTAAACAAGTGAATCACCACCATCATCAACATCTATATCAGCTAAACAACAGATGGTGTTTGTTTTCTTGGATCAGATTCCCCATGAATTCTTTGAAAGAAGGAAGGTATTATTGTGTGTGTGTGTGTACGAATTATGGACTATTCTGAGATGGTCTGCCCTTGGCATGTGATTTGGACCTCATTCTTTGCCTTTCTGTGTGTTAGTATATTTTTCTTTTGAGGAAGTCCTTCTTTCTTGAAAGGAAAATACTGAATTCATTGCCATAATCTTGTTTTTCTACTTCTACTCTTCTTCCCATCCCTGGATATTATGAAACAGATATTTTTGTGGGGTTTAGCACACAGAAAATTCTGGCCTGCAAAATAAACATTATATTACTTTTCATGAGAGTTAGAATTACCGGTCTGCACCTCATATGCTGTTATTGAATAATTAAAACGTCCTAGGCTTCAGCATTTCTTGTATGTATATGTCTGCAAAATAAAATGATTACAGTACTTTCACTCAGAGTGAATTAGTATCCAAGAGAGACAATGATTAATGAGTGAGGTCTGCAGAACTTGGGGCCAGAAATATAGACAGAGAAGAAAGGAGGGTCTGATTAAATAATGCAAGAAACGCTGATTTGTTGTGGCTAACAGCTTTAGCAGCCTTTCCAAAAATGGCAAGAAGAGTGAAAAACATCACTAGTACAGAATGGAACTATCTGAATCTGTTTTACCTCTGCCTTTTCTCATTCTGAACTACGATGGAACACAATGGTAAGCAGATATAATCTTCAATTTAAAAATGTGTAGTCAGCGGCCTAGTATTAACCAATGAAGATATATTGAAATCACCTCTTTTGACAGGCTGGTTATGCTGAGCTTGATGTATCCCATGGTGTGGTTTGCCCCCTTGGCTGCCAGGGCACACACTGCTGACTCACATTGAGCTCAGGTTCCTTTCTGCAAGGCTGCTCTCCAGCCACTCCTCTCCCAATTCATACTTGGGTCTGTCATTACTCCATCTCAGGTGCAAAATCCAGCACTTGCTTTTGTTAAATGTCATGCCACTGATGATTGAACAATGCTCCAACCTATCTAGATCCCTCTGCAAGGTCTCTCATCCCTCAAGAGAGTCAGCAGTACCTTCCAGTTTGGTATCATCAGCAAACTTGCTAATGGTGCATTCAATTCCTGCCTTCAAATAATTGATAAAATATTGAACAGAACGGGACCTAGAATTGAGCCCTGAGGAACACCACAGGTGACTGGTAACCAGCCAGTTGTAGCTCCTTTTAGCACAATCCTGCTCATCTCTCAGCTGGACAGTTTGTCCAGAAGGATCTTGTGAGGGACAGTATCAAAACCCTTGTTAAATTCCAGAAAAAATACATCAACCATCTTCCCTTTATCCACCTTATGGTAGAAAGATATCTAACTAGTTAGGCTGGACTTTCCCTTTGTGAACCCGTGATGACTTTGCCTGATGATTGCCCTTTTCTTTAAATGCTTTTCAATAGTAGTCAGTATGATCTCTACAACTTTTCTGGGTACTGAGGTCAGACTCATAGGTCTGAAGTTTCCTGGGTCTTCCCTCATGTTCTTCTTGTGAATGAGAATACAGTTCATTACCCTCCAATTGGCTGAGACCTCCCCAGACTCCCGAGACCTTTGATATATGATTGACAGGGGTCCTGCCGTAACATCCACTAGCTCCTTCAGTACTGTCGGATGTATCCCATCAGGTCCCATGGATGTATGAACACTCAGCTGATACAAGTTGTAGCTTACAATTTTAGTGTCCACAAATGGAAAATTACTGTTCCTGCGGTCATGGTCCTCAACTCAAAGGACCAGGCATCCCAAGGTCTATTGGTATTATTAGAGATTGAAGAAAGAAGATCTGTTCTTCCATTTTTTTCTTCATCTTTATTTGCCAGGTGGCCATCTTCAACAAGTATCAGTCCAATGCTTTCTTTAGACCTCCTCTTGCTATTAATGTACTTTATAAAGCCTCTTGTGTTGTCTGATACAACACTGGCCAGTTTGAACTCTAGTTCAACTCTAACTTTACCTGTCTTCTCCCTGCATGTGAACCAAGGTTCTGTAATCTCCTTGCAAAGCCTGGTCCTGCTTCCAGAGATTGCCTAATTTACTTTTTTCTCTTGAGCACCATGAAGAGGTCCCTGTTCCGTGAAGCCGATTTTCTGCTCCACTTGCTTGACATCCAATACAATGGTATTGCCTGTTCCTGTGCTTCTAAAAGGTGGCCCTTAGAAAGTGGCTAGCACTCATGGACTCCTAAACTCTCAAAGACAGATTCCCAGAGGATCCTGCTGAGTAGCTCTATGACCAGCTTAAAGTTTGCTGTCTTGAAATCCAGTGTAGCAACTCTCCCGTCCCGAAAATTTTCAACACAACATTTTCATGATCACTGTAGCCATGACAACGACCTACCGTCACGTCTCCCACAAGTCCTTCTCTGTTCAGAAATAACAAGTCTAGGAGGGCATCTTTCCTAGTTGGCTCAACGAGTATTGTGACAAGAAATTACCTTCACTTAAGTCCAGGAGTTTCCCAGGCATGCTTGTCATAGCAATGAGGTATTCCCACTTGAAGCCTCGGAAGTTGCAATCTGTCATGGGGACGAGGGATACCAATCCAGAGATTTCTCCTAATTGCCTGTAGAATAACATATCAGTGCTACCAGCCTGGCTGGGTGATTGGTAGTAGACACCCAATATAACATCTTTGTATTCCATCCCCCTAATCCCCACTCAGAGGCTCTCAACCACATCACCACTAACTGTAAGGACTGTATGGTCAAATCTCTCCCTCACACACAGTACAACAGTTCCACCTCTCCTGACCTGACTGTTCCTCCTGGAGAGCCTGTAGCCCTCCATTCCAGCACTCCAGTCATGGGATTCATTCCACCAAGCCTTTCTAATACCAATATCACAGCTCTGGGAACTGACCAATGCTCCCAGTTTATTCTGTTTGTTTCTTATACCACATTTATTGGTGTACAAAAATTTCAGATGTGTTCCTAAGCCCTCGGTATTCCCTTAAGCATCATAAATGCTCCCATTAGCATATCTGACCCCAGGTAATGCCATGCCAACCCTTGGCTTAACTTCAGGTCTGCTGATGGTATCCCCTTCTCCCATCAATTCTGATTTAAAATGCTCTCAACCACTCCTGTCAGCTTAGGAGCAAAGAAGCATTTTCCCTATCAAGACAGGTGGATACCATCAGGCCCCAGCGGGCTCCTGAACTGGTCCATGTAATTATTCATATTTTTTGTGTTAGAAAGTTATTAAACCTAAGTTTAGGAAACTAAAAAATGTGTTTCCACTGCCTGGAGAAGACTTCCCAAAATTTATTTTGTGAACTGACGCAACCTCAGACATTTTTTTTTAATGTATACATTCTTATTGTACAATACTGATGTACGGAAGAGTAATTAATCTTCTCTTGACTGTATAATTTACCTTCTTTTCAAATCTTTCTTAAAGTCTGCCTTTGCTCTGCTGGTTACTAATCATATCAGGGGACGCAAGTTGCTGGATAGGACACACTAGCAGTTAGCAGAAATCCACATTATCATCTTAAGAACATCTTATATCAGTAAGAATTGCCAAAAATGAAATGCATATCTCAGGATTTAACTTTGGGATCTTTACCTTGCCATTCTTTAAAAAATTTCTGTTTTCCACAAAACATCTCCTGAAAACAGTTTGCAATTGAAATAACTAGTTTATGTATTTATGTATTTATGTATGTATGTATGTATGTATTTATTTATTTATTTATTTATTTATTTAGAAGGGACAGACAAAATTCACTAACACCGTGGAGCACCTGTGTCCCTTTGTCGCAGAATGGAATGTTACACAGCTTTGATCTAGGAGTAGTTTAAGGTTTATTCAGTTAGATCACAAGCTTAATATACGAGTTCTAATAACAATCAAGAGCTGATTAACAAAATGTTTTAAAATAGTTCAATGAGATTTGTTATGATTAATACAGCAGCTTGACTACAGATTTGATGATGTCAAGGGTCACACTCTATTTACAAAAGAAAAAGTTAAATTACAGAATCATAGGATCATTTTGCTTGGAAGAGACCCTCAAGATCATGAAGTCCAGCTGTTAACCCAGCACCAGCATCAAACAATGTTTCTAAGAACGTAATCTACATGACTTTTAACACGTCCATGGATGGTGAGTCAACTACTTCGTTGGGCAGCCTATTCCAATGCCTGACAAATCTTCCCGTGAAGAAATTTTTCCTAATATGCAATCTGAAACTCCCCTGGCACAACTTGAGGCCTTTCCCCCTCATCCTGTCATTTGGTACTTGAGAGAAGAGACCAACATCCTCCATGCTACAATGTCCCTGCAGTTAGTTGTAGAGAGTCATAAGGTCTCCTCTCAGCCTCCTTTCCTCCAGGTTAAACTGCCCCAGTTCCCTCAGCTGCTCCTCATCAGACTTGTGCTCCAGACTCCTCACAAGTTTTGTCACCCTCCTCTGAACTCCCTCCAGCACCTCAATGTCTTTCTTGTCCTCAGAGGCACAAAACTGAACACAGCACTGAATACAGGGGATGATCAGCTCTCTAGTCCTGCTGGCCACAGTATTTGTGATGCACACCAGGATGCTGTTGGCCTTCAGGTTCAGCCGCTGTCGACCAACACCCTCACGTCCTTTTCTGCCAGGCAGCTTTCCAGCCAGTCTTCCTCAAGCTTGTAGCACTGCCCGGGGTTGTTCTAACCTAAGTACAGGACCTGGCACTTGACCTTGTTGAACCTCATACAAATCACTTACTTATAGACATACACACAGAGGTATATGTTTAAAAACTTAAATATTAATCAATAAATACGCATATATGTGCAATAATTGTGGATTATGGAATATACTCATACAATCTCACCTATAGCTTTGTACATATGTATGTGGAATATATGTATATATACGTATATTTATGTGTATATATATGTATATATGTATATTTATATGTGTATATATATGTGTGTGTGTGTATATATATATCTAAAATTTCTCTGTTGAGTTAAGCAAATTTACTAACTTTAATGCATCAGCATTCCTCAATGTGCGAACTGTTGAAACTCGAGAAATCTGTCCTCACCCATGGCTTCATGGTGTTGGTTTGTCACAAGGTGTCTCCGAGGGGTGTCCCACCTGACAGGGAGATTCTGAGTGAAGGCCCGCTGTGATCCAGGAGAGTTCAAAGGGCCTCACTTCAGGGTCGCTATTTGTAGGGTCACAAGATTCTTGACTTCAGTAAGTATTTTTCCACTGTAGCCACTCTTAGGATGAGGTAATATTCTGGCAGCATCCAGAACTCTCTAGATTGTATATTTCTGGTACTGTTTCTCTCAGGCTGAGTCCCAGTTAGCAAGTTTACCCAACTGTCAAAAGTGACTGACAGTCACTACTTCTAGTCTGTTCCCATACGGCAGGAGATCCAAGAGTATGGAGGGTGTGCCTTCGTGTCATGACTCACTGCAGCTGTGCCTCAGTTTCCCAAAATTCACTGCACTTTTACAATGGGGAATTGTTTTTGACAGAGCTATGGAACACAGTGGATGGGAGGGTATCTCAGTGACCTGTCTTGCCACACTTGCACAATGAGAATTGTTTTCCCTAAATCATTTCTAACCACCTTTGTAGCCAGGTAGTTGAGTGGCCCAGGAGAGAGTAGGCAGGTTGCAACTACCACACTATTCAGAGAACAGACCTCACTTATGGTTATCAATATTTCCCCCCAGAGACATATGGAAAAGTAGGAGCATATATGACTATATGTGGTACAATATTTTCAGCAGAAAACTGTACAGATGTGAAAGATTTCTTACAGAAACGGTGATATTTACAGAAACATTAAATAATACCCTAATATATAAAACATCCAACTGCTGTTTAAAACTTTGTAAACCACAAAAGCAAATAAAGAAAAGAAATAATTCTAGTCTTGTAAAATTGCTCTGAAAGCTGAATGTTCAAACTGACAAAAAATGTTTTAAATTAAACCTTTGTTTCCACTCTGTTAAAAAAATGCCATATGACACTAGGTGTTTTCCTCTCCCATTCTAGATGTACAACTATTGTATGTTATTTATTTTTATTCTGTTTTCTGCTCATAGGAGTAAAAATTATAGTGACTGAAAGGAGAAAAAAAAACCCACCTTGTTTAACACTCTGTACTTATATTTTGACATCTAAAACATAACAAAGATTTTATACTCTGATGAGACTCTGCTGAGTGCAAGAGAGGAATGGGGCCTCAAGAATGACTCAGTCCTTAGGCTAGTCCTGCAGTGTTAAGTATCCCATCACATTTACAAAATATGAGGAGCAATTGCTCTTTCATACTCAGCTGGTGAGGTCTTTGAACATGATGTGTCAGTAAACCATCCTGCTGATGTACCATATGAACTGAGGTCATACCCTAGATTTGACTTTCTCAAATATACTATGTTAAGTATGGCTTAATAGCACTGTCATTTTTCCTAAATGAATAGTCTTAAGGAGACTTGATGCCTGTTAGCAAATTTTAATTCTCATTGCACTTACTGACACTAACAAAAACTCATCAGAAACTTGACTAATGAAAATTAAAATCTTTTAATAAATATCTGAATATTTTATAATATTTTGTAACAGTTCTCTTACTTTCTTTTTCCAGTGATGGTGACTAAAAAAAGCCAATTTATTATTTTAATGCTTACTATTAACAAGATAAATATGAGCATTTATAAAGTTTGTGGAAAATACTGAGTATGTCAGGTACAGTCTATCAGTAAAATGATTGCAGTGTAACTTGCCTTTTGCTGTGTGAGATGCCCAGGTGGAGTTATTCCCTCTCGCCTTTGGTCGTTACCACTTCCCACACAAAAATGAACAAATTTCTAAGGGGCTTGAACAGGGAAGATATATAGAATATGCTAAAGGACAGAGAAATTTCTTCATTGGGCTTGACCCAAGAGAACACTCAGTGGTACACATTGCAGACTTTCAACTGTAAGAAAGATAAATGAAATTACTGATGAAGTAACGAGTTGTGATTAATAAATATATTTCAAAGGAAAACTTTAGTGAAAGAAGTTGGGGACAGCAACAGAAATGGCTTCAACTGTCAGTAAGTAAACAAGCTCAAACTCTGACAGAAGACACTTGGCCAACGGGGTGAACATTACCAACATGGCTGTTTTCACGGAAACTTGCTAACAAGACAGTCAGAAAAAAAGAATCAGAGCAGCTGGTTGAGCACAGATATAAATCTAGCAGCAGGAAGTGGCTCAATTTCTCTTTCTGTGAGAAATGGTGAGTAACTGCCACTCTCCCTTGCTCCCCTGGAAGATTGTGCTTAGTCATATGCACACATACCCTGCTGCACCAGCTATGCCATCTGAGACTTCCATTTCTCATTTTCTAAGCCTTTTTTTACCCTTCCTCTAGTACCAATAACAACTGTTAAGGATGACTTGAAGAACAAATCATGTATGGTGTTACTGTTCCTCTGCTTTTATCTGCTTTTGAGAATAAGGTCAGGCCCTCTGAAATAAGAGATATACCCTCCTGAATGGATACAGACTTATACTACAGGGTGCTTCTCTGCTAGCTGCATGAATAATATGTTAAAATAAACCAGAGCAATATACTGTCACGTTTTTCATTACTTATTCATTACATTTTTATAGTAAAAATCTTCTACAGGTTGTCAGTAAAGATCTAGCCTTCCACATAATCCATCTCTCAGTGGGTTTGGTTAATCTGCTTCAGGAGTATGCTTTCAAAGTAAAACCAAACCAGTGTATTATATTTCTAGAAGAACCACCAGTCCTCTTCTAAAAAGCACTTCAGATAAAGGAATCAAAAATATCTTTTTTATTGTTTTAGCTTTTCATTTAAAAGTACAAAACAAAAAAAGATTTTTAAAAGGAACGTACAAAGTAGGTCTGGTGGAAAAAATCATGGCCAAGATTTTGCAAGGTTTAATTATAACAACTTATAATGATAATTTTCTGTCCCAGGAGTAGAAATCTCTCTCTGTTAAAGCTCTGTCCTTTTAACATTTAATTTTCAGGTAGTCTGAATGCATATACAAATACAAACACAGGCATATCTTCCCAAATGTTATATTTGACAATAACTTGCATATCCTAGATGCTCCTTAGGCAAAAAATTAACAAGATAGAAATATGGAAAACATAACACCTCAAGGAGAATCAATGGGGCAGAAAACTTATTTCTACTTTCGTGATTGATCATTTAGATTAGGAAATTATGTGATCTTTCTGCAACCTTCTGTTCTCTTTTAGCCTTGTCAACATTTTTAAAGCCTGAAGATGGGGAACCCAAGCACAGTTCCTGCTCATGAAGGAGCCCTTGACTCCTTCAACTCCTATACTAAATCTTTAGGCCGCAGCTCTCCTGTTTCATTCTGTGACTTTGTCTGAAAGTAACCTAAGTCTGCTCTGAAAGAACATTAGAAATTTTAGAGAAATAGTAGCAGACAGCACTAAACTAGGGTGAACAAAGATATTTTTCTAAGACCAAGTTCTTGTCTCCTCATAAAAGACAATACTTTATGCGAAGACTGAGGCAGCCTTGTCTGCAGTGACTATGAGATGGTGGAGTTCAGGATCTTGAGAGAAGGAAGCAGGGTGAAAAAGCAAGATCACAACCCTAGATTTCAGGGCAGCGGACTTTGGTCTCCTCAGGAAATCTGTTTGACAGAGTCCCATGGTATAAAGGCCCTGGTGGGAAGAGGGGTCCAAGAAAGCTGGCTGGTATTCAGAGATCATCTCTGTCAAGCTCAAGAAGAACACATCCCGAAAGCCTGTATAAAGGAAAGATGCCAGAAGGCCTGCATGAACGAAACCATGCTACTGGCAAAATTCAAACACAAAAAGAAGGTAGAAGCAGGGACAGGTAACCCGGGAGGAGTATAGAGACTCTATCTCAGTGTGCAGAGCTCTGGTTGAGAAAGTCAAGTCTTACCTGGAGTTTAAAGTAGTGAGAACTGTTGAACGCTTCTGTAACAGAGAAAGGAAGACTAGGGGAAATGCGGGCCCACTGCTGAACAGGGCAGGACCCCTAGTGACACAAGACACGGGGAAGGCTGAAACACTGAATACGTTCTTTACCTCTGCCTTTACTAGTAAGACCAGCCTTTGGAAAACTCAGGTCCCAGCAACCAGAGGGAAAGGCTGGAGTAAGGAAAGTTTGTCCTTGGTGGAAGAGGATCAGATTAAGGAATACTGAAGCAAACTGGACATATTTAAGTCTTGATATGATGCACTCATGCCTGCTGAGGGAGCTGGTTGAAATCATTACAAGGCCACTCTCAATAAACTTTGAATGACCACAGAGACTGGAGGAGGTGCCTGAGAACTGGAGGAAAGCAAGCGTCACTCTTGTATTAAATGATAGCAAGAAGGAAGACCCAGGGAACCACAGCACAGTAAGCCTCACCTCAGTCCCTGGGAAGATGAGGAATCAACTAATCCATGAAACCATTTCCAGGCACATGAAAGACAAGAAAATGACCAGTAGTCAGCATAGCTTCACCAATGGGAAGTCATATTTGACAAACCTGATAACCTGTTATGATGACATGACTGTCTTGGTAGCTGAGGGGAAAACAGTGGGTATTCTACACCTTAACTTTAGTAAGACTTCTAACCCTTTCTCCCATAGCATCCTGAATTTTTTTTTTTACTGTGAGGTTGGCTGAGCATAGAAATCGGTTGCCCAGAGATGTTGTGGAGTATCTGTCCTTGAAGATGTTAAAAAACCTACTTGACATGGTCCTGGGCAACCTATTGTAGGTGATCCTGCTTGAGCAGCAGGTTGGGCAAGATTATCTCCAGAGGTCCCTTGCAACCTCAGATATTCTGTGATTCTGTAACATTTGTAGAAGCATTGGACAATGAAAGAGTGTCCCTAAACCTGAGAATGTGAAAAACAATTTACAGTATCCAGACCCAAATGGAATTAATCTTCTGTGTTCATGGAAAGAAAGTAGAAAAAAGTCCAAGATCTTGGAAGTATTTTAAGGCTCCCTATAACTCTCAGACAGCAAATGTACAAGCATGAGCATCGAAAAGCATCAAGAAAGTCTTCTTATTAAAGAACTAAAATGGACTGCAGCAACAGCAGTAAGAAAACAGAAACAGTACAAGGTTTAAAGTGCCGTTTCAATGTTATGGAAGCTGATGGATAATCTGACAGAATCAAGGAACACCAAACAAAGCAGAGAACGAAATCTCTGAAACCCTTGTTTGAAATGGGATATAAGGTTTCACTGAGAGCCTCATTTACACAGATTTACCTTTCGGATGAAGACTAGTTTTGTGAGTTTATACGTCCACACTGTATTTTGAAAGGCAACTGCTCTTCTTTGACAGACACCACACTTTAAGAATTATTTTAAAAAATAAATACTTCTTATTAGAGACCTGAGGTATAAAAGGCAACAGAATTTAATATTGCTAAAATATTTAAAGTCAAATGCATAACATTTGAAAATACTTGTCAGTAAAAATGAATGTTTCAAAATCTACAACACAAACATTCATGACCCTTAACATATATTTTAAAACATTTTTTTAATTATATCAAACGCAAGTCAATACTATACAACAGATGCAAATGTTGATTTTTTAAGTTAGCTGTGTGAGAGAAAAAAATTACTTGTTAGATCATCTTAAAAATATGAAAGCCATCCATAGTTTTCAATGTATTTTTTAATGTTATGCACCATGGCCTCTCCCAGGCAGTTGCAAAATCTGGTCTTGACAGTGAAATCCAACCTGTGTTTAACAAACAACCCTCAGCTTCTACACCCTTCTCCCAAATCTCCTGGCAATATTAAAAATACCAAATTCAACGTAAGAAATCTAACTACTTCACAAGGGGAATTGTATTACATTGTGACCTCAAATCCATCTGTAATTTGCAGAGGCTTCATAATAGCATGCTGCCTATGGTACATTAAGAATTTGCAAGTGTCTGTATAGAGCATGTGGTGGCTGACTGTTTTCTCCAGAAATACTGTTTTTTAAATAAGCTTCAATTCTCTCTCCAACATGACAGAATACTCCAGAATGATCACACTAACCAGGAAACCAGTTCTATTAATATTTGCTTGCCGCACCCGTATCATGTCACAGTTGAAGTTTCTGTAGCAACCGTCGGTGCTGAAAGTCTCAGAGAAGTGAAACAGAAGTATATTTAATTGCCTTCTGAGCCATCACTTAAAGTATCAGGGAAATAATTGCATTTTCTGTATTTAAACAGAAGAAAATTAAATCAGTCTGTATTGTCTGCTCAAGCCAAGAAAAAAAAATCGCTAACAATTCACTTGTTTTTATCTTAATTCTGCTGAAGGACATCTAGTACAAATGAAAGAGTTGAAACAGGATATCCCACAACTATCTGATAGCTGTCTGTGATGTCCTGCAGTCAACAGAGGCGGCAGATACGTTGTTAGAAAGGAAATAGTAGATAACATAGTAGAATAGTAGAAAGGAAGTAGCAGATAACAGTGTTAGCATTAGAACAGATTATGATAATCTCTTTGCATGCTGGATAGTTACTACCAATTTTCTGGTTTCTAAATTGGTTTAGACTGAACCTGGAAGTTATTGTACTTGCACAGACCCAAGAACTTAATCTGATTATCTGTTTGCGCAACTTAAAGAAATATTTGCCTTTCAAAAATTGTTATCTTTGCAGCTAAGTTTTGGGGTTTTTTTGGTTGCTTTTTTGGTTTGTTTTTTTGTTTGTTTGTTTGTTAAGATTTGAGGACAAGCTTTGTTCTTCTTCACTATGACATCCAATCTAAGATATCATACATTTTGCTAAACCTCAAACAACAAAAACTCCTTGCTTCAAAAAGGAGCTTAACTGAAAGTACTGATCACGAAATACGATGTATGTAAACACTGAGATCTCTAAAAACTCTTTGGGGCCTCTGTTTATATTCATTCATGACTACATGGTTCTGATGGATGACGTTAAAAAAAAAAGTTCTCATCACTATTGTCAAAGCTTTTGACTGACTACTTAAACTACTAGAAACTATAAAGAAGCTCTGAAGGTTATTGTTGACTCTAGTTTCCATGTGAAGAGCTTGACGTGTTCACCATCTTTTTGGTCTTCAATACTGTATATGTATTCATGACAAACATACTGGAATAAAGGTTACTGGACTAAATTTGAATTGAAACACTGAATTTTAAAGTAGCTGTGTAACTTACAGGAACTCTGAGGACTTGTCAGTATACCTGCACAGCATCAGTCAGTTCTCTGTGAACGTCAGTGTCATCCAGATCTGATCTGAAGGTGCAATCTGTCACACCATCTCAAGAGATGACCATGTTCTGGAAACTATGGGATTTTCAGGTCCTTTGTGTTTCAGATCTTTGTTATTACATGCTGATTGTGAATGTCAGCAGGATAAACATGTCTGCCAGATTAAAAGGCTGTGGAGATACTAATCATTTAACATTAAAGGATGTTACTTTATATGACTGTGCTGGAAGGCAAAATCCCTCCTGAGATCCAGGACTGACCCGTAAGCCAAAAAGACAACAGTGCCAGCAGTAACATCACACATTTTGTGGGACAAAGTCCTCTGGTCATAATGTGATACTATCACTCTGCCCTAGGCAGCCTTTCTGCCTCATTTTCTCTCTGAGGGGAGGCTGTAGCCAGTCAACCAGCCAGCAGCTGCTGCAAGCAACCGAACAGCTGAGCTTGGACAGAAGAAGCTGATCTTCCCAGAACGAGGATGGTTTCCAGCTTGATCAACCATACTGGAGCTGTACACTGGTTTATAATGGTTTAATCAGCATAGATCAAGATCACAAAATATAATTCACACAGTAGAGGAACACTCAATCTGAGCCTGGTTATTCATCCTAAGCCTCCCTACAAAAATACAGAAAACATCTAATATTTTAGCATTTAATGAATTCCAAAATATATGCACAATCGTGCTGTTTGTCCTTCGACATATTGACAAAGCTCTTGGCATTATTCTCTGTTGCTTCAGGCTAAATTTTTACTTTACTCTCTTAGAGTTGAAAAAATAGCCAAAACACAAACCATGGATCTGAAATACTGAAGATTTACCTGTGATACATATACCTCATACATATATATTTACACATCACATTTCATCTTTTCATGTTTATAGAGAAACGCGTAAATGTTTGTGTGTGTTCATGTTTGTAGATACTATTACATATCTAAAATGAATCAAGCATGTAATTGCAAGTATTTTGTACTGAATGTGTAAGTCAAAGAGTAATTATTAAATCAAACTGCCTGAGTTTGACAGCAGCAGCTAAACTTACAAATGTAGAAGGCCTTAATAAAGATTTTAGACATGGTCCTTTTCCACCTAAAATCACTTAAAATGCATAAAATCCAATTAGATTTCATTTTACTACAGAGCTTATTTGGCTTTCCTAGACTTAAATGCCTGTGCTAAAGAATGCCAGAACATGGTTTTTATGTCCAAGAACAAACCTGTGGGTTTTAAGAGCTCAGACCTCCTCTGAACGTGTGGCTATAGCAGAAAGGTGGGAAAAGACACTTTCAGTATGATTCTGAGTAGAATAGAATAGAATAGAATAGAATAGAATAGAATAGAATAGAACAGAACGGAATGGAATGGAATGGAATGGAATGGAATAGAATAGAA
>VWYH01006295.1:0-16758 GCA_013399365.1 Pampusana beccarii | reverse complement strand
CAGTGTTTGACCACTCTCTCAGTAAAGAAATGCTTCCTAATGTCAAGTCTGAACCTTTCCTGATGCAGCTTTGAGCCATTCCCACGTGTCTTGTCACTGGCTACCAGTGAGAAGAGCTCAGCACCTCCCTCTACAGTTCCCCTCCTCAGGAAGCTGCAGAGAGCAATGAGGACTCCCCTCAACCTCATTTTCTCTAAACTAGAAACAAAAGACAAGCTCCTCACTGAAAATCTAACTTCAGGATTTCTGGAGAAGAGATTTGCATTATCTTTGTTCACTCCTACAGCTTTTAGGGAATGTGACCCCTTAGGAAGATTTGGGAAGGGGAGGAGGATAATCACATCAAGAACGTTCTTGTTTGACATCAATGACTTCTCTCAATAGAGCTGTTTGAGTCAAAAGGTCAGTGCTATTAAGCTCCTGCTTGTTGTTCTGGGAAAAACAAAAACTTAGTAGCAGTCACATGCATAACCTTTCATCCTAAAATCAAATCAAACTGTGGCTTGCAACACTAGCAGATTAAAAAAAAAAAATCTATTAATTGAATAATATGTTTATTGAACAATATTAGACTGTTTTGCCTACTTTTAGCTGCTAAACTGTGTGGGAAAATTGATGAATGAACTTTTAGCAAAGGAACCGTATGTACATTACAGCTTGTACCTACCATGACAAATAAAGCAGACAACTTAGTTTGCATGCAGCTCTGAGCATGTTTACAGTATTTACCACACAGGCCTTTAGAAATTTCTCTGTGACAGAGAAAGGCATATTATTATATTATATGTTCCTAAGTAATGTAATTTTTCGAGTAACCTTTGTCCACCAGTGATATTTAGCTATCCATTAGATGACTGGAGGAACATGGACAGCCTTTAAAAATGTTCTTGCTTATATGAGAAATCTAAATTTTATATTTCAGTTGTACACGAAGCAGTTTTAAGATTGCTGCCCTGAGCAGTGTTTATTGTCAGTAGATTGAAATAGACTTTAAGCATTTTTTACAAAAACTTAAACTTTAGAAACACAACAGTCTAGTACTCAGTCCAAAGTCCTGTAAAGACAGGTCTTGTGCATTCAGACCAACTCTTGTCCTTTTCTTGTTCCTTTGGCTGAACAGAACCAACAGCGAAAGTTACATAAAATTCCCCAATTGTATTCCTGGTAGGTAATGTCGGGTTTGCTGTTCACTGTGAAGATGGTGACTGAGGATTAAGCAGTCCACTATACACTGTCTTGTCTGGAATCAAAGTGTTTTGGAACAAAAATTCAGTCCCAAATTTTCAATGAAAAAGCAGCAGGAACTGTTTATTAAGCAAATAATGTAGATGTACTTTGGGTTCTTGATTTCTCTACTTTGTTCCATAGTCCTGGTAAGGGAAACTGAGAGAAAGAGTGGCCTGAAAAAAGTGCTGGATTTGCCATGAATTAATTTAGCTGAGCTCAGAACGAACTCTTCATGAGCACAGCATTTGGTGGCTAAGTAAGATCCAGAAAAATGAATTTGTTGTTACGTACTTCTACTGTAATCCCACAGCACAGAGAAATATTCCACCTCCTTCTGGCTTTAAACCACAGATATCCAGCAGAAGCTACATAGTCATGCTGGATTGAAGACTTAACGAAAAAAGCAGAGAGATTCTGCATGACTTTATAGACAGGGACATTCTGAGGACTAGATGAAACTCTTCTTCATTGCTCTTCTGTGCTGGTAGCAGAATGCAGCTGGGGAGATCCATGGGCAAATTTTAGCCCTAAGCGAATGTACCAAACTATTACAACAATAAAACAGATGTTGAAGAGAGTTAAAATACCTTGAAAATGTCTTTGTCGACTTCATACTGTAGCAAAACCACAGCTTCAACATATTTAGGTCATTCATGAACCTGATCCAAAATAGTAAATATGAGTCACATTTGTTGATACCAGTTCCCAGTTTTCAATTCTGTGTTTGGATTTTATTGCTTGGAACTCACTGAAAAATGTTGACATCCCCCAAAAAAGTAATTGTTGGTATTCCTGAGAATGAGGTCAGTAATCATAGATGCATAGTGGCTGAACAGACTTTCAAGGACTTGAAAAAGAATGCTGTGAAGTAAACATGAGAGAATAATTTCTGTATCAAATGGGTTTCCGAAGGCTGTTTTTGACAAGTACTGGGTATATCTGTGTTTAGCTGTAAGGGTACAATCAGTGCAGGAATGACAGTTAAGTTCTGAAACTGAGTAAGATGGAGAGGTAATAGAGACTGTCTTCTAATGAGCATAATTTTCCTTTCTTTGTATTAGCAAGACAGTCAATCCTTACTGTTCCTAATATTGTTTTTTCACAATTATTTTCCATAGGATTTTATGTTCCTTGAATTTAATACAATTATTTTTCAAACGGCATTTTTTTTCACCTAGTATTTAACCTTTATGTGGCAGACTGTGCTATGGTCACATACTCAAGCTGGTGAAGTGTGACTGTACCCTGAAACAGCGGGAAGCCCATGCAGATGCAGTGCCTTCTGGTGTCCTGGAGTGTGTAGGACAAATCACAGCTGTGCTACTGCAGCACAGTTCTAAAAGTTTCCCTATTGGGAAAGACCAACTGCAACCATTTAATTTTCTCAGACTATTAAGGCTATTCTTGATTGTATTACAACCACTGTAGATCTCCTGAGTGCAGCTTATTTACTCTGTTAGTTGCATTTCTTCTTGTCAGTGTCTCATAGTATCATGGTGGTTTCATATATGATGAAACATGCTAAATTGAGAAGAATGAGGACATGCATTAGGCGTACTTGAAAGGAGATGGTGTCTACAGTGTCATTTTTCATGCCACCTTCTATCAGACAAGGGAAATCAGGCAAGTCCAGTAGAGTTACAATAGAGTCTGGAAGTTACCAATCACTAGTGAATCACTAGTATGTATTCATTTCAAGCTTCTAAGGATTTTATATTTGCCACATTGTACTACTGGAATTGTCTTATTTATCTAACACCCTCTTTTCCATGCTTTGTGCTTTGTCTAATGTGTTTGTTTTGTGGTTTAATATTACCCTTTTTCATAGCAACTAATGTCTACCCTACTTCACTGAAATGTGGCATACTATGTAAGCAAATAAACAGCCCAGAGAACTAAGACTCTGTATCCTTGAATTCGAAAGCCTTTTTCATTCTGAGTAATAATCAAGGAATATGGTACTGGAACTCAGTGAAGAGATAACAGCACTCCTGTCAGAAGCAGAGTTGAGGCCACTGTTGCATTCAGAGTTGCAATGGCAACAGAGATACTATTGCATTCTCTAAGAACTCTCTCAGGGCCTTTGGCATGTT
This sequence comes from Pampusana beccarii, assembly GCA_013399365.1. Lineage (NCBI taxonomy): Eukaryota > Metazoa > Chordata > Aves > Columbiformes > Columbidae > Pampusana > Pampusana beccarii. The sequence continues at coordinate 13,438 of VWYH01006295.1, read as the reverse complement.
TTGCTGCACCTACTGCTACCTTTTTCACTGTCCAGTATTTATAGCTCTTTCTTCCGATAGCTGTGATTCTTATGGGTATCTCAAACCTAGCTGACAGGAAAAACTGTTGAGGACAGTAAACACATATTTTTACTTACTGTAAAGCAGGATGCAAATTTATGGTTCTATATATGCATTTCTCATAAATCTGCTGTTTTAAAATATGTCAACATGACATATATACGTTTTGGGTTTGCTTTTCAAACGAGAAACGATTTTATCTTATTGCTCGCCTCACTTGAGTTGAACTTCATCTTATTAAACTGACAGAATTTAGCACTGTAATCTACTTTTGGGAATATTTCACATTTAGAAGATAACAATTTGACAGCATTATTAAGCTTCAGGGAGGGAGAATAAAGAGAAAATAAAAAGATGAAGAAAAGATTGGTGTGTATATATATATACACATATACAGGATCTTTGAAGATACGTGCAGTATATCCGGCCTTTTTTTTTTTTTTTAATAACTCAGAATACCTGACAGATAGCTAAATTTGATCTAGTTCTATAATAATAGACTAAATCTGAATGTTAACAGAAGCCTGTTCAAGACTTGGCATAACATTGCATTGCGAAAAAACCATCAGCACTCCTGAGATTGTAATTCACAATTGTAAGGGGCCAGGAGAAAGAGATCAGAAGAATTCAAGAGCATTTTTAAATAAAAATATACATTAGTCAACCAGAGGTAATGATGCAATTGTTACATGGATATAGCTATAGGTCTCCTCAATTCTATACTAAATCTTATCCCAAGGCACAAGGATAAGTAGAGTAAAAGAAATAGGCATATATATGCACAAAGGTGATACCAGTAAGTAGCATTCTCCCTATACCTTATAAATATTACTTACGATAATCCTATACACGTCTAGCATTGCTCTACTTTTTTCTGTGTGTGCGTGTTTGGTTTTGTTTGTTTGTTTTGCTGTTGTTTGGGGTGAGGAGGGGTCTGGGGTTTTGTCCATTTTGTGTTATTTTTTTCTGCAAGGAAACAAGGCAGTTAAACTAAAACATTCAAAGCCAGAATACAGTAAACATGAGAAAATAATTTCTGTACCAGTTGGACAATTCATATATTTCACCTACATAGAATGTCCTGATTTGGAAGAGACCCATAAGGATCATTAAGTCCAACTCTTGTCCTGGCATATGACAACTCCACAGTTCACTCCATGTGTCTGAGGGCATTGTCTAGTCTCTCCTTGAATACTGACAGTGTTTGGGCCATGACTACCTCCCCAGGGAGCCTGTTTGGGTGCTCCACCACCCTCTGGGTGAAGAACCTTTTCCTAATGTCTAGCCTAAACCTCCCCTGGCACATCTTCCTGCCATTCCCTCAGGTTCTGTCATTGGTCACCAAAGAGAAGAGGTCAGCACTTGCCCTTCCTCCTCCCTTTGTGAGGAAACCGTAAACTGTGATGAGGTCTCCTCTTAGTCTCCTCTTCCCCAGGCTGAACAAACCAAGTGACTTTAGCCACTCCTTATATGGCTTCCCCTCCAAAGCCTTCATCAATTTTGTGGCCATGTAGGTAGAACTTGGAAAACAGGTCTCATTCCAGCTTTAAGGGACAGGATTTTTTTGGTATCCTAAAATGTGTACATACACGCAATTATCCATGATGTAGAATTTGGATCTCCTGCCAAGATTTGAATTTTTACTTCAATAAATGTTGTTTTTCTTCAACAATGCCACAGAATCACAGAATGGTTAAGGTTGGAAGCAACCTCTGGAGGTCCCTTCATCTTGTCAAGCAGGGCCACCTACAGCCAGCTGCCCAGGACCATGTGTAGACAGTTTTTTAATACCTCTAAAGGAGGGAATCTCAGCAGCCTCTCTTGTCAACCTGTTCCAGTGCTCAGTCATCCTCACAGTTGAAAAGGGTTTCCTGGTGTCCTGAGGGAGCCTCCTGTGTTTCAATGTGTTCCCGTCGTCTCTTGTCCTGTCATTGGGTACAACTGAGAAGACCCTGGCTCCATTCTCTTCACACCCTTTCTTCAAGTGTTTATATACATTGCTGAGATCTCCCTGAGCCTTTTCTTCTCCAGGCTAAAGAGTACCAACTCCTTCAAACTTTCATCATAGGAGAAACACTGCAGTCCCTTAGTCATCCTTGTGGTTCTTCATCGAACTTTTTCCAGTATGTCCATGTCTCTCTTGTATGGAAGAGCCCAGAACTTGATAGAGCACTCCCGCTGTGGCCTCACCAGGGCTGAATAAAAGGGAAGGATCACCTACCTCAGACCTGCTGACAACACTTTGCCTACTGTAGCTGAGACTACCGTTCACCTTCTTTGTGGGAAGGGCACGTTGCTGGCTCATGTTCAACCTGGTATTCACCAGAATCCTCCGGTCTTTTTCTTTGCAGCTCCTTCTCAGCTGGGAGGCCCCTAGCATATAATGGTGCATGGGATTGCTCTCTCACTCGTTTTGGACTTCCCCTTGTTAAACTTTGCGGTGTCCCTGTCAGCCCATTTCTCCAGCCTGCGAAGGTGCCTTTGGGTGGCAGGGATATGGCTCTCTGGTGTATCACCCAGCCGCTCCTCCTAGTTTAGTGTTGCCTGCAAACTTGCTGAGGGTACATTCTGCCCTATCACCCAGATGGTTAACATAGATATTAAACGTGACTGGACTCAGTACTGATCCACTGAGGTACGCTGCTAGGCAGTGACCACTAACTAGACTTTATGCTACTGATCACCACACTATGGACTTCCTCTTTCAGCCAATCTTCAACCCACCTCACCATGTTCTCTTTCAACACGTACATCAACAGCTTCTCTAGAGGATCTCATGGGAGACATTGTCAAAAACCTTAGCAAAGTCTAAGTAGACAATACGTTATACTTATGTGTGTCCCATTTACTATCTGACGTGATCCTCTTTCCCCAATGGTACATCTTCCTTGCTCCTATTTTTTCCCCTGGGTGTATAGTTAGATACGTCTGGTGGTCTTGTTGTTGTTTCTGTTTGGTTGGTTGGTTTGGGTTGGGTTTTTATTTGTTTGTGGTTTTTTTCTTTTTTCTTTTTTTTTGAGGGTGGGTGGGGTGGTGTTGGCTTAGAAGAATTTCAGCTTGATACACAGTTTCAAGCCAAATCTTCTTAGAAATACAGAAACATTCAGCTTCGTGTGATTTCATAAGGTACTGTGAAGTGAATTTGAGAAACAGAGCCCAAAAATACCCACCATACACTCTGTGATAGTCAGCTTAGTCCTATGAACAACAGAGTGCCAATTACGTGGTTTCACATAACTGATTGATAAGACACTTAGATCCAGATTTCTGTACTCTGTGGGCTTACAGCTGCAGTTCAGCGATAATTTGGCAATCTCTGCATTATGCTTCGCATGGCAGAGACATAGCCTTAGGCAGCAAAAGACAAGAAATACGTACCGGACCATATTTGAATGACACCAACGTCTGTCTGACTGGTGTCAGTCAGATGTTTCATTTTCTTCCAGAGACTGCATTCACTGCAAAACACTGCTTAGCTGTGTGGCTATGCACAAAGTAAGACATAAACTAAAATTTCAAAGCAAAACAAGGCAAAACCCTCCTGCTCTCATAACCTTCTGCTCTTTTTCCTTCTCCAGACCTAAAGGTGTTGTGCCCTAAGCAATTCATTTAAATCATTAAATAGACACATAGCATGCTGGTTGAAAAAATCTGAGAAGCTGTTACTTTTAAACATTCAGCAGTACATATTAAAAAAAAAAGAAAAAAAGAAAAAAAAGAAAAAGTAAGCAGTAGTGTTTGTCGAAAGTTGAGGAAGTAAGCCTTAAAATTCTTGACTGGACTTCTGAGGGAAAGAAGTTGATTTAAAAACACCATGCTTCATAGAGATCTCTTGTTGATTATGAAACTACGAATTGCCTCAGGGTTATGGCTGGATTATTTTGAGCAAAAGTAACCACGACTCTTTCTGGATCTACCTATAAAAAAAATAAAAAGAAAAACACAATGACAACAACAACAAACAAACAAAATCTGGATCTTGATTTCCCCCATTCTATCTGCAAATAAATCAGATTAATTTTTCATGACAATGTCGATATTTAAACTCAGCTGGCAACTAAGCCTGACACAAACACTCACTCCCTTATGGTGGGTTGAGGGAGACACTCAGAAAAGTGAAAGACAGATAACTTGTGGGTTGAGATACAGACAGCTCAAAAGGTAAAGGTACCTCTGTGCACACAAGCAAAACAAAACAAGGAATTAATTCACTGCTTCCTACCTGTGGGCAGGTGCTCAACCCTCCCCAGGAAAGCAGGGCTCCATCACATGTAATGGTTATTGGGGAAAACAAGTGCCATCACTACGAATGTCCCCGAACTTCCTTATTTTTCCCTCATCTTTTATTGCTGAGCATGATATCATATGGTATGGAACATCCCTTTGGTCAGTTGCAGTCATCTGTCCCAGCTGTGTTCCCTCACAACTTCTTGCCCATCCCCAGACTACTCACTAGTAGGGTGGTGTAAGAAGCAGAAAGGTCTTGACACTGTGTAAGCACTGCTCAGCAATAACAGAAACATCCTTGTGTTATCAACTGTTTCCAGTAAAAATCCCAAATCTAGCCCTGCACTAGCTACTATGAAGAAAATTAACTCTGTCTTAACCAAAACCAGCACAAACACACAATAATTTTCTTTAACATTGTACTTGATTACTATAGAACTATTGTGCATGTTCGTAGTAAACACGGTTTTACATTTCTTGTTTCAGAGATTTATTATCTAGGTTTTTAATGAAGATACTGGAATAAATTAATTAAATTATTTTTGCTACCATTTAGATTTTAAGATTATAAAAACTAAAACACCCACAAGAATTTAGGAAAAAAAAATCTTCTTAAACCACTTTCCTTTTTTTTTTTTTTTCAATCTTTAACCCAAGGGATGGGGGGAATATATCTGGCATACTTTTTGACATAGTTGTGTATATCATTTGCAAGAGTTTAGTAGAAAAATATTGAAAGTAGACAGAAGTACATTAAAGATGGGTATAAAATAAACAGTTACAAGGTTGCTGTAATTAGGTCAGTTGCTGACAGACTAAGAAGAAATATTTAACATGTCATGGAAGTCTGATGTTCAAGACTATCTGGTTTATGTTAACACAAGTCTGTTGCTACTCTTTTCTGTTTCCTCAAGGAGTGAAGGGATGAGGATTGAAAAAAGCTATCTAAAAGAGGAAGTCAGAAAAATTTTAGAGAAAATATATGAAGCAACAATGCACAAGGCTGTGTATTAGAACAGAGTGTGCTGCATGGCCACGGCCGATCACTTTGAAAATGTGAGCAGTCCTGGGTCATGTAGCATTAAAAAAAAAGTTTAAAAACACGGATATTAATAAATCTTGCTTTATGAAAGCTTTTCTGTATCTTAAAGAAGTCATGTCACGTTTAAAATTAAGGGTTTTTACAGTAAATTTAACAAACATCCATATCCTCAAACCTTTGAACCTCCTGTTAACTACCTGAATATTTAAGATTTGGAAACAACTGCTTTGAAAGGTCCTGAGCATGGATGTAAACTGTATATTAAGTTTTACACTTATACATCTTGAAAATTTAGGGCAGAACAATTGACTCTATCGTGACTTAAGCCAATACTAACTTCTCTTACAATCCCACGTAATCTGCATAGCTCTTGCATCGCAGGAGGGGATCTTTTAAGCTCTTTTCCAACTTCATGGATATTTTCCTTCTGATTTTATTTTCATCCTCTTTCTTTATTTCTCTGATCTTTATTTCCCTTTCTCTTAATTGGTTCCTTGTCTGATAAAACAGCAGTAGAAAAGACACTCTCTTTACTAAGTGTTTGGAATAGGTTTATTAACAAATAACATCAAACAAAAAAAAACCCAACCAAACCCCCACCAAAACAAAACCCAAAACCAAAACAAACCAAACACCCCTCCCCACCCCCCAGATCAAAAGCAATCCAAGAAAAAACTCACAAATGTTTGCATGAAAACCATTTCATTTGAGAAGAACAAGCAGGAAAATCCTTAACTATATGCATGTTAAATACATGCATGCCTTTTTTCATGTTGGATATTTCCATAAAAGCAAGTTCTATGTTCCTTCCTTCCTTCCTTCCTTCCTTCCTTCCTTCCTTCCTTCCTTCCTTCCTTCCTTCTCCTTCCCCTTCTCCTGCTTCTCCTTCCTCTTCCTCTTCTCCTTCCCCTTCCCCTTCCTTTCCCCTTCCACTTCTCTTTTCCCCCTGTCTTCCTTCATTCCTTTATTGCTTGATTCCTTGCTTACTTTCTTTTTTAATTCCTTGCTTCCCTAGAAGGCTAAATAAAATGTTCCCTGGCAATCCAATCATACTAACTTTCAGACTTCCCACATTAGCAGTTTTCTGTCCTATAAAATAAGTTATTCAGAAGGCTGAAGGTGTAATTACATCAGAACCTTTCTTACTAGGGAAAACACAGAGGTAATTCTAATATTATACTAACTCAGTATGATAAAAATGGTAATAAAATCTAATACTTTAATTGTGGTAGTTCTAGGATACACTGCCTGTTCATTTTAATAGGACTGGAAGCTTGTGCCTAATGGCAGTTCAAATTTGGATAAATAGATATTTTATATTTTGTCAAAAAGGATAGAAATAACTGCATAACATTCAGAACACTTGATAGCAATACTTTTAGGATGATTATTATGGTGTTGCATGTTTTATTCTTAAGTTATATACATACACACACATATAAATAAAACTTTACCCTAGATTATGAAGAAAATGGTAGATAAAAAAGAAATCTAAGTGACCTAGTTTCAGCATACATATAAATATGCATGCAAGGCCTATTTTTAGCATACACTATATTGGGTTTTGTCTATTGATTTTCCTCTTTCTCTGATGTCTCCCATGTAAAACAGGAATAAAAATATTAACATTTTACAATTATTTATAAGAATATTTTTCACTAAGCAAATGCCTGTTAAACGAAAAAAAGAGTCAGATCATACTAATAATAACTTAAACTGCTGTATAATGCAGACAGAGGAACTGAAAACAGAGAATGAATCTTTCCATCCACCTCCCCCTAAAGGCATCCGATATAAATGTCCAGCTACTAATACTTTAAAGCAAAAACGAAATCATATCTCAAATAAAGCATACTCAATATTTCTTTCCAAGGTAACAATATATAGCTTTATCAAGTCTTACACATTTGACAGTAAACTAGGCAAGAAGCATCAAGTGAAGACCTCAAAGCCATGAGTGCAGCTCATGTAGCTCATTTGAGTTCAGTTCTCAAAGTACAACATACAAAGCTACACATTATTTCAATAAGGTATCCAGCAAAATCAGTGAAGAAATTGGAGAAAGAAGAAAATTATGTAATTTAATCAAAACATGTAAAATCTTTGTCTTCATGGCTAAGTCAGGAAGAAGTTTAAGCAATTGTGAAGCACAGATTAATTTTCTATAAAAACTGTTGGTATACATTTTTTAAAGATTTTTTTTAACACAAAAATGTGATAGAATCACAGAATGGTTGGGTTGGAAGGGACCTCTGGAGATCACCTAGTCCAACCCACCTGCTAAAGCAGGTTAACCTAGAGTAGATTGCACAGGAATGTGTCCAGGTGGGTCTTGAATGTCTCCAGAGAAGGAGACTCCTCGAAGAATCAAATCAGCTCTAGAATTTTGTTAAGCCTGCAAGACCAAAATGAAAAACTTGTCAGAAAGACAGTCTCTTAAAATTCCTAGTGCTTTTGCTTTTAACAGAAGTCCACACTAACAAGAGGTACAGTTTGCAGACAGAAAAAAATAATCAGGAAAAAAAAATTCTGGTATACTTTAATAAACAAAATTAATTTCCAACTATGCACAAAGACGTTGCTTTTGAATGACTGAGAAAGGGAAGACAATGACTGTAAGAAAACCTGTTGGCCTTTTATGGTGTTTGTTTTGTTTATATTCTTGTAAAAAAACCAAACCAACCAAACAGAAGACCAACAAACCAATAAGAGACTACATAATTAAAAAGTGAAAGAAACAAAGACTTTTTGCTACAATATGTTAAAAAAATAGACTGTTTTGCTACACAACACACAACACCTGAACAGTGCTTCTAGGAACTATCAGTTTTGCTGAGTGGGTAACTGTGGGTTTTTCAACATTAGTGGCCTAGTTTGCAACAAGTCTTGTAAGGCATGAATCTTGTTCTGTGATCCTGTGCAGCTTGGCCATAGTACAGTAGTGTATGTGAATTTCATCATGATGCATGTGATTTTTTTTTTGTTTTCATTATCAGACAGCTGTATTTCAGAACACAGGTTTTTCTATGCTCCTGTTTCCAGTTTTCTCTCTCGCCTTTTTTTTTCCGTATGCATGACTGACAATGACCTTTCAATGTCAGTTTGATAAAGACTCCACCAAAAATTCAGAAGTATATGAATAATTTCTAAAGTATAAAAAGTTTTGTCAAATAATGATATCTGAAGTTTCAACCAACATTATGTCAATAGCTTTTCCTAGGCCATCTTCTTATTTTAAAATATTTTTTGTCTTTTTCTTTTTAAAATATAATACAATTTAACACAATTTATCCCAACTTAATATATTTTGTACTTCACAAGTTTTATGCTACTTTGTTTGAAGATTTAAAAAAATACATAGATTGAAAACATCATATTCTGAAATACATCACAAATATCGTAGAAACCTGTAATTGTAGCTCAGTGATTTGATTACATTGTGTTTATTCAATTATTTTAGCACATTCTTATACTCCCACTCCAGCACACCAGTAAGCAGTGTAATGTTACAGCAGGTGAGCCATGCCACTCTTGGTTAACGGTCCTCCTGCATTACAATTACATTTATGATGTTTTGCCTACCTGAGGCTTCTATTACATACTTATCTGACTGTAAAACTTCCCTTTAGGCTGAAACTTGCCATACATGATAATCTCAGCATATGTAACATTCTTGTCTTTACATCTTAAAATAATAGTTTGAAGACCCATTCACGTCAGCTTCACTGGGGTATGTATTCTACTTCAAGCAAAACTCACAGCCTAAGATAGTATTAGATTATGTGATGAAAGGCCTGTCTCCACACCCAGAAAGGAGCCCAGAGGCACTACAGCAATCAGGGGCTCCCCAATAACCTAGTCAGGGCAACGAGCCCCTTCTCTGGTCCCCTGGACTGTCCCAGGTGGCCTCCAACCCTATGAGTAGGAGGACACTCGTGTTGGAGGGTCACCTGCAACAGCTCTTGGGGACACTTCCCATACTGGAGTCCATCATTACCAGGGGTAGAGAACACACTGCTGGATACAGAGCAAAAGGTTTTTGTGATTACACAGGGCTTACTATGGAATGGTTTTGGGAGAAGCCAGAGGTAGGGGAAGGGAAGGATCTAGATCATTTAGAGAGAAACAAGTGCAGGAAAACAGATGGATGAGTGGATAAAAGGGGCTAGTTTAAGAGTGAAACGCTGGGCCTCAGGGACAGCTACTGGTCAGACTGAATGTTTGAGCCCAGCTGCTGGAGGGATCCGCCTAGTATTTATGTATCTATAAATACAGCTCCCACTAGCAAACATTCATCCTGCTCAGCAGGAGAGAGAAGTGGGATGAGGCTGTTGGTCCTGTTTGTGTTTGTGTGACTGCTGCGTGTGCATAATCTATATGCACGGCCATGTGTATACATGCATGTATGTGTATATATGTATATATATATATGTATACATCTTTCACATGCATGTGTTTATCTATGTGTCTATTGCGAATGCATGTCCCACGTTGTTGCCAGTTGGCCCTGAAAATGTGGAGCCTCTGTCAAACTGATGGATCCACCAACTCCCTGGACAAAAGCAACTGTGAACAGAGATGGAGGGGCCCTCTACTCCAACGCCTGCCATATACAAAAGTTTGAAGTGAGGTGGATGGGGCGATCTGCAAACACCTTCAATCTGCCAAGCACTGGGACCACTGGGAATTCAGGACAGTCTTAAACACAACGCAGTGACAGCTGCAAGAGTTGGATCTGTCCTGCAACAACTCTGTGATCTTTTAATGAGGCTATGTACCACTGGCGTGATGTAGCTGGCCGATTTTAAGCAAGAAGTGTGTAAGAAAAATGAGCAGAAAATGAATCAATGACTCCAGAAGAAACACTTCTCAAAAGGGCTGAGTAGCTTATATAGGGGAACAGAAGTACCATTTCATCTTCATATTGTGTGTTGATATCCTGTGAAATGTGCTGAACTAGTTTTAGGGGAGAAGAAAAGCTGAGAAATACACTCAGAAGAGGTCAGAGGGGTCTGAATCTCACTTCCTAGAAAAATTAGGTTAATTTATTAGTTTAAAAAAAAAAAAAGTGTACCTTGCTATTTCCATCCTTTTAGTTTTCAGAAAAGTGGCATTTTCTCAGTGAAGGAACATGTATTTATTCATTTATGCCATTTTCTACTTATCTTCCCAGTAACACAGAAGCTAGACATGAGCAAAATCTCTGCATGTGTCAAAACATCTAAGCACTGTAATGTGTTCCTAGGGAGTTTGCAGGACCTTCACTAGTGGAGGATAGAAAGAGGAAGTTAGACTAAACCCTATGGGATTGCTACAGATTGTTGATTTGATGATTTAAGGACCTTAAGTTTGGAAGACAAGTCAGTTTGATAATTGTCAAACTCCCCTTGGTGAAGGAAGGCTACTACAACTTTCCTCAAAACATAAAAGGTTTTGTCTGTACTTTTTCAAGGTGTAGTTCGTATGTTCTAACGTTCTGACCTTCAGCGATATTGTAGTAAATATTAACAGAGTATGGGTTATCGTGGCTAACCTTTTTCTCCCAAGAGTATCTTATTTTGTCACATCCAACATCACATATCAAAGCATTCTGTAAAATTTAATTTTAGTGTAATTTATAATTTCATTCTCTGATTTCCTTTTACATATTAAACCTTGTCTTTTCTTTGAATATTTGGTCCTTATTTTTCATTTTATGTGTTGTCATAGAATGAAATAAAATACTAGTCATATAGGTAATTTTCACTACCTAGTGAGTATAGCGAATACCTTTTTGATCTTTAAAACTCCAGTGATAGAAAGTGTTGTGTGATCAATACGTATGCCGATGCTACAGGCAATGCAATTATTTAACTATTCAATTATTAGATAACAATAATGATCCAAACAGGTTACATTGAGTGGTAAAATCAAGAGAAGTTAGATATGACCTTCTTTTAAGAGGTCTGAAGATTATTCTGCCCCAAGCCATAAATGTTTAAAATTATTTGTATGCATGTCAATATCATAGGAATATTAGCCTATGTATATGAACCCTGTAATGTTGCTGCTTCAGCTGGGTCATTCAGAAAATGTTTGCACTTCCTCCAATTTCTGGACTTCATTCCAGATAGGATCCTCTTATTATTGGTCAAGAGTCACAGCTGCATAACAATTCCTCATTTTGCTTGAGAATAGTGAAACATAAATGTTAAACTGATATGAAATAAGTCTGTGAGATTGCAGGTGAGGGGTATGAACAACACTGCTTGAGGTGTACAGATGTCATACTACTATCATTAAAACGTATTAATGGTAGCATACTATCTACTCAAGCCACAAAGCATGGTTGTTACTTTGTCTATCTTACATCACAGATGAAATTGAGCAAGGTATACCATCTCAGTAAAAGTGCTAGAAAAAGTAGAACAAAACTGATAGATATCAGAGAGTAGCTATCAATAATTCACAACAGACAGGAAGGAAAAGTCAACTGGGTCCTTTAGAACTTTGTCTTGTATCTGACAAATGTCCTGTACCACTTAATATTTTCATTATAATGCAGAAGGCTGAACAGAGTGTATGTTAATAATATTTGCAGGTGTCAGTGAGAACTAATGAACTTGAAGAATATATGTATAGTAGCAGGCAGAGAGAGAACTCAAAATTGTCTCAGTAAGAGAGAGAAAGTTCTCTGAAAACATGTAATATAAAGAGATTTAAGGTATTCTTGGGAAGGTGTACTAACATGCACAAAGATCGAAAGGAGTGTAACTGGAAAGTTGTCCATACTGCAGAAGTGGATCTGGATGTTACTGTGAAGTACTAATAAAAATTAAATAGTAATGCAATACTGCTGACCAACAAGGCCAAGGTGCACTTGAGGAGCAGGAATGTGGGCATTCTCAGGGCATTCTTTCTTTAAAGAAAAGCTGTCTCAGCTACTCTGGAGGGGAATTATAGTGCAGTAGGTACTGCACTATAAATGACACATTTATATACATAAACAAATCCATAGCTGTTGCAGTTAAAGATCTGTTAATGGAAGATCTAATAAAGGTTTAACTTAATTGAAGATCAAAAACGAATACCAGAACCATCTCCTTTATTGTTCATCACTACTGAACCTAACTCTATCCATTTATACATTGCATTCAGTGAGATAAATGCATTCACATTTTGTAATGTTTTCTCCTGATTTTATTTTTAACACTTAAGAGGTGTTCCAGGCTATCATGAGAACAACAGACTAAGTGCTGCTTTTAAGCATAAAGCCAGTCTCTAAATTACAAAACCCACTTCTCCAGGAAAAGGTACAATACTTTTATTATTAGCATGTTGAAAGTGTTGCAAAACAGATTTAGATATTGATGAAAGTCCCACACTTTTTTTTTTTTTTCAAAGTAGCAGACAGAAAGTCTACAAAAGAACACAAATGGACTTGAATCTAGAACACCTTCATCTATTTGCAAAACTCTCATTCATGAAAAATATGCCTAGAGAAATTAATGGACTGAGATGGACTTAAATATATAAATACTAGCCTTGATTACATTCGATCAGTCAGATGAGGTGTATAGCGGATTACTTTCCTGATAGAGAAAAACTGAACTTGAGTCTGAAATAATGAAAAAGCAGTTACTGAGCCTTATCAGCATAAGCTTGTATTTTATTCAAATTAGCATAATAATATTATTTTAATTAATTTCCAAAGACCTCAGCCTACTTGTTTTTGTGGTTAAATGACTATTTTATCTGATACCATTTCAAGGTTTCTGTCAAAAAACAAAGGATGACAGATGGCATAAAAAAAAATGCTAAGTGAAGAAGAATAAATGAATAAACCTTCCAGTCTCATCTTGTGACACTCTTATTTTGGAATGATTTGAGAAATCCAATCTTCTGCTGTTAGCTGAAACCAATGTTGTTCTCCTGGTTTCTGCTGAGATAATTTTCTTTCTAACACCTGGTATAGTGCTGTGTTTTAGATTTAGTATGAGAATAATTTTGATAACACACTGATGTTTCTGTTGTTGCTAAGCAGTCAAGGACTTCCAGCTTCTCATATCAGCCTGCCAACAAGAAGGTGGTGAGTGCACAAAAGGCTAGGAGGAGACACAGCTGGGACAG